>JAOTQE010055857.1:0-19873 GCA_025631205.1 Nesometra sesokonis
TTACGGCTGCAACATTATAGAATGGATTGTATTCCATAGGTGTTTGTTCCAATGACTGGGGGTAATAATTGTGAAGCCCTTAGAGGCCTTGGCAATAAGCGCTATGTAAATGTCACATTATTATTATTATTATTATCAAAATCGATTCTATTGGTTACTGTTGCCATCACTTAAGGCAAATGTGAGAGACAAGAGCAACCGCTCACCAAGTCTGCTTCTTTCACTCCGATTTTGGGGTGTAAAACAATCGATCTTTCATTACTATTAGTGGGATACGCCACATTAAAATTCTACAAATATAATTTTGTAGTTTTGACCAGGCAGTTTGGAAGATAAAAGTAGCTAGAAACCATCATTAAACACTAAAAATTTTTCTAAAATTGGAAAAGAATGAAAAGGTCTTAAATTAAAAAAAAACCTATTATGTAGCCCATAACAGGAATCCAACTCACCACCTCCGCCTTACTAGAACGGTTGTGTTAAACGTTAAATGTCTTAACCGACCGCGCCACTAATGCGTGCGATACCTCAAGTTGTATATTTGTTCCCACGGTGAAATGCGTTTTTGGTTTTTGTGGGTCTTGATGATGCCCTGGGGTATAACTTATAAAAAGGGTGATAACTGTTGGAAATGTTTAAAATGTGTAATTTACGTGTACAAAATTCCATGCACGTCCGTTTAAAACTGGCAATGCTCGACGCTTTTAAAGTTATGGTCACAAGAAAAAAACAAGAACATGAGGGAGGTTCTAAGGCCCACTTCACGTGGACCTAAAAATGTAGTTAATGGTACAATTTAACAGAACACAATATAAGCTTTAAAAAATTAAACTTTTAACAAAACTCAAAAGGTTGAGTACAAAATATGAGCAGGTAATGTTTTGTCTTGCGCAATCCATAGTAAGCGTTAAACTCCCAATCTCATTATTGGAAGTCTGAAATGAGCACCAACAGTTTATTTGCCTCTCCCCTAAAATACATTAATTTAGGATAGTTTTTTGTAGGCTTCAGTTTAGCCTGTCTCACAAGCCTTATGGTTGGGTTAGTCACTTTTATTGCTTGATTCATCTTTAGGTGTTATTGACGTCCCATACTCACTTATTTTAGTTTAGCCATAAGACCTGTTAAAACAATTCATGCGTGGCCATTCACACCCAAAATATGAGTGTGAATGATTGAATTCGAAAATCATGTGATTACCATTGCATCATTCATGCTAATCAAAGTTTGGCATTGTGAAGGCCTTCAGTACCCTTACAAAAAAGTCCAGTGGTATTCCTGTGGTACTTGATAAATATCACAGGAATTACCACAGAATTAAACAAATTGTTGCGGTATGACTGGAGTACCACACAACATCCTGTGGTATATTACCACATGAATTAGAAATAAATTAAAGTCCTGTGGTACTTGATAAATATCACAGGAATTACCACAGAAAATGTCCCGAAAAAAAACCACAGGAATTTCTGGTGGTTATTTTCCTGTGGTAAAATTACATTGTAATTACCACAGGAAATTTTCGTAAGGGTAGGCTTGGGGTCTATCCATGGCGAAAAGAAAATCCCTAGGCCTAGGCAACGTGATCTAGACTTAATAAGAACTTTTTTTATATGAATAGGACAAAATTACATTCATGAGAATACTTTTCAGTTATATTATAATGTGTTGTTTGGTAGTCTCTCAACTGGTGCTTGTGTTTGATCGTTCACTTGGAAAGGAAGCATTTTGGTCGGTCAATTTTACTGTAAACATTTTTATCCGCCCACTTGCCAAATACGGAGGGCAAGATTGCATCATCCTGGTATGCTGGAGAAGAGTTTTACAAGTCGCTTGTAAGCGTAGACTGATTGTGATTGTTAGTGATGCTGCATAGTTAAAAAAAAATCAATCAGATACAAGCAACTTGGGGCAAGTCTAGCTTCAGTTATATATCTTATTTCTTAATTGACACTTAGTATCCTTGTATGTGCAAATTTCATTGTTCCCTCAGACAGAAAACAAATATTAATGTTAAATGAATGTTTTATAGTATGTTGTTGCTATGGATACTGCGGAAACATTTTTGTTCATTTATTGTTAAGTGTTTGTTAAACTAAGTGTGCTGTTATCGTTATTATTATGCATATGTTGTTATCGTTATTCATTCTTATGTTTCCTTAAATTGCTTATGGTACTTTAAGTGCATAATTGTAATGCTATAAGACATGTATGATATATCAATTTTTAAATAATATAAGTTCTTTTATAACAGTTTTGTAGTATAGATTTATTGTATTCATTTTATTTTTATGTTTGTAATTTAGAATAATTGTGTTTATGAATTTTCATTAACATGATGAAAAAAACTTGTGTATAATGCGATGTGTCATCAGAAAATTAATCTAGAGAGTGGTATTCAGATAGACTAGTTTAATCAAACATTAATTAGTCATCAGACTTTAATTGTATCATCAGGCCTTGCCTTTTGAATTGAGAGAGGATAATCACTCGCCTAACATTCATATAATGCCCTTGAAGATTTGAGGTGTTCCATTTACAGCACACCCAAAACTGGTAAATACACACTAAACAGCACACCAACAGCACACCTGGATGTGTTGAGGCGAGCGATTTGTAGAACACCTGCAATTTTCAGAAAGGCAAGTATAGTGCATACTCCAAGTGAGATACATGCCATCGTGACAGGATTCAATATTTCGACATGAATTATGTCATCATCAGGAATCATCATGCCTGATGATGACATAATTGAGGTTGAATTATTGAATCCTGTCATGATGGCATGTATCTCATTGCTTGGAGTATGCATTATACTTTCTTACTTGAAGTTGATCAGTGGACCTTTCGGATTTAAGGTCTGTATCATCAGACATTATGCGGACACCCACTTTTCCGGTAAAAGTGTCTGCTTACGGGAGGTGTCCGCGTACGAGAATTTCTGCCGATAGAGGGTCAAAGTTGTAAAATTTTGTGTATCCTTATGTCCCACATTTTCCGGCTTTTTCAGCACAAATGGACTCTCAGATTTCTCAACAACGCATTCTGTATTTTATTATATTTTATTATCATTTTTAAAATTGGTTCAGTTACTGTATATGATTCTCGGCCATTAGAGTATAAAGACTATTTTGTACAGAAATTTGTATTCGTTGTACAAAAAAATCACTAAATTTTCCGAGATATCTACTCCCGGGAGGTAAATTTACATACAAAAAAAATCAAAATTTTAAAGCAAAAAGTGTCTGTGTCTGCTTATGGGAGATATCCGCTTACGAGAGGTACCAAATTCACTGATTAGATAGAAACACCAAATTAGTGTCCGTTATGGAAGGTGCCCACTTACGAGAGGTGTCCGCACAGTGAGGTTCAACTGTATCTCATCAGACATTATGGTAAGGTGTATAGTAGCAGATCCAGAATTCTTTAAAAGTGAGGATTTCCGAACCGGGTGGGTGTATTCTCGGTTTTAAATTTGAAAAACATAAAAAAAAGTATAAAAAATATTCTGCATGCTTTGTGACTCAGTACAGTATTCTATTTTTGTTTTGGCACATGAACTTTGATGATGTATTGGGTGCTGCGTGTGCCAACCACCCATACCCCCACCCTCCTCCCTTACACACTATTGACATTAATCAGACATTAGTAAGTCATTTTATTTTATATTAATTAGTCATCAGATATTATTATATCATTAAACATTTTCTTCATCATCTTCATGATGACATAAGTAATGCTGGAACCTAGAAACCTAACATAATGCTATTTGTACAGACTCATTGCCTTGGATACATAATGATAATACCAACATTTACTTCTTAAAACTAAAAAAAAAATTGTATTTTCAATAAATAAATTTAGGAGAAACACTGACCTGCTTACAATTATTTAGAAAATTAAAAACCACAAAAGCAGATTTTATTAATAATTATATCTTGAAATTTATTGAAAGAATTTAATAAAAACTAGAGGGTGAGCTCGCTTTGCTCTCTCATCCTAAAACATTCTTTATTTTCAACCTCGTCCTGTATGGAACACCAAAGACAATGAGTATTACATTTGAAAAACGCCCCTATTTGGGGCAACTGTGTATAAAATCCAGAAATAACGTAATATCCCAACATAAAATACCATTGAGTAAAGAATCTAAAAGTTATGCACGAAAAATATCCATTACGTGAATTTATATATAGATGTAATGTATTTAGGTTTATTTGTGCCATACACAGTAGAGTATCATTGCGCTGTGGACCTGATGTTAGACATTGCTATGATTTTCTACCCCCCTAAGGGTCACGTCATGCCCTGCTGCCTGATACAGGCGCTCATTCATCTGTCCACGGGGTGTAAATGTCTTTACAGAGTGGAGAAAATATTCTGTATTCTGTGTCATTCAAAGAATTTTAAAATAGCGGCCTCAATATCAAGAAAATCTAAAACTCTTGATAACTAACAACCTATGTTGAACCTGCAATCCTACAGTTTTGTTTTGTGTATTATGTAAAATGTTGTAAACTTAATAGTAAAATACTTGGTCATGCAGAATTTAATAATTACTATCCTTCTAATCTCTCTCACCGTTCCATTCATTAGGTGTACATCCCCATTAGGAAGTTTTGTAAAGTCTTATTACAATGGATAATTCGATAAGTTTCAACCTGATCGCTAACTAGCATTTTTAAACATTTAATTTGAGAAGCCAGTGAGGTGGTTAATTCATAATTACCCTACATTTCTTTGAAAATGTCAGGGTGGAATTGATTAAACTATCTAATGGGCATATACATGTAATGTTATGGAATTCTGTATTAATTGTAAAAGGTTCTGAATTCATATTTATATATTTTTCATTTGTTAACCCTTTCTAGTCGTAGGGTGTCTCTCTGACGCCATGAATAATAATCCTTAAAAATCGTTTTGGAGGTATGTTGTCCTCAATTAAAATATTTGTGTTGATGTCCCATTAATCGTTGAATATACCCCATTGATAAAATTTTTTTCAAAATGGCTCCGCCCAGTTTCGAAGGTCATTTTTGTCTGGCGAACGGTGTTTTCTGGACGAAGTAGATTTTATTTGGTCCACCTAAAGAAAACTGGTAGTGTTATGGCGAGTTTTTCATTCTATACATAAGCTGACATTAGGGAACTAAATAAAAAAAAAAATTTTAATTTGATCAATAAGTATTCGGCCCAGGCCTATTTTTGTGTGACCCCCTTGGCGGCCATATTTGTCACGTGACCTTGAAACGAGGTCAAAGGTCAATTTTTTTTCTCAATAATTTGGAAGCAAATTTGATTTCCTATCACTTTATGTATATTTTTTTAATTGTATGTATAAACTTGGGCGTTTTACCACCTTTTAAGGTATTGGGTAAATACCTTCAGGCCAGTGAGAGGGTAGTGTGTCAGACAGTAAAGGGTTCCCTTAGAAAAAAATAACTCTGATAACATGGTAGATAATGGTAGTGACAAGGTAGATTAACAGGGTTAACCCTATAAAAACTCCCAGTAATACTACCAAGGATCATGGGCGTCGATTTGAGTTGAAAAGTGGGGGGACAAAGAAAGGAAGTTGCAGTGGTGGTTCGAGGATTTGCACGAGGAGGGGGGACCAACGAGGCTTACCGGTTTGGTTTCGACAAGCAAAAAAAAAAAATTAAATTGTTATTTCCCGGTTTTTGGCCAATTTGTTTGTCTATTCTCTATTTTTAGGGTCAATCAATTATGAAGTATTTTTATTTTGCTTTTCCCCGACGAAAATGGTAGGGGCAGGCCTCCCTGACGGGGGAACGACAACCCACTTCCCCCCCCCCCACTCCCTGGCTGACGCCACCACTAAGAAGTTATGAGGGTCGGTCGAGGCTCCTCCCCTGCGGAATTTTTTGGGAAAGAATACGCTGCTAGATGCACATACAGAGTAAATTTTCTCTAATTCAATCGCACTTTAAAACTAACTCAACTGATTCAATCTAATAATTTGGAAGCCTACTACTCATCTTGGAATATTCTTGTGCACTGGTCTATTACATGTGCTATATAGAGCATCAGGACCGTATTTAGGAATTTTAATGGGTACAGTAAAACCTCGTTAAAACAGGTCTACACAGGGGGCAGCCAGGATGGAGTGAAAGGTGGGGACAGGCTTGCGATCTAAAGAGCAACTTACGCTGGGGTCAGGGGGAGGCCGGCCCCGAAAAAAATACACATTAGAGTCCATCAAAATGTCACGTTTTCCAGATCAGCTTGTTTTGGTTTCGAAGTTCAGACCTGCGAGCGAAGCGAGCCATGTAGGCTGGGGGCCAGAGGGCCGCCGAGGGCGTATGGTCCGGGTTCAGTGGCCGAATGCCCCAAAAAATTGTACTTTATTTTACATGTTAAAAGAGACATTAGAGTTCATCAAAATGTCCCGTTTTCCATTTGCGTTATTTTACATGCTAAAAGACACATTATAGTCCATCAAAAGGCCCCGTTTTCTAGTTCAGCCTCTCTTGATTTCGAAGTTTAGACTTGCAAGCAATTTAGGCTTGGATCCAGGGGACCGCTGAGGGCCCCTGGTGGGGGTTCTGTGGCGGAAGGCTCCGGAAAAATTTGCGTTATTTATATGCTAAAAGACACATTGGAGTCTATCAAAATGCTCTGTTTTGTAGTTCAGCCTGTCTTGATTTCGATGTTTAGTCTTGCGAGCAATTTAGGCTGGGATCCAGGAGACAACAGAGGGTCTGTGGTGTGGATCCAGAGGGCGAAGGCCCCGGAAAAATTTTCGTTATTTACATGCTAAAAGACACATTAGAGTCCATCAAAATGTTCTGTTTTCTAGCTTAGCCTGTCTTGATTTCGATGTTTAGACTTGCAAGTAATTTAGGCTGGGATCCAGGGGACCGCAGAGGGTGGTGGGGGTCTAAGGGATGAAGGCCCCGGAAAAATTTGCGTTATTTTACAAGCTAAAAGACACATTAAAGTCCATCAAAAGGTTCCGTTTTCCAGATCAGGCTGTCTTGATTTCGATGTTCAAACTTGCGAGCAATTTAGGCTGGGAGCAAGGGGCCACCGAAGGTCCCCGGTGGGGGTCCAGGGGCCGAAGGGCCCGGAAAAATTTGTGTTATTTTACATGCTAAAAGACGCATTAGAGTCCATCCATTTCTAGTTCAGCCTGTCTTGATTTCGATGTTTAGACTTGCGAGCAATTTAGGCTGGGATCCAGGGGACCGCCGAGGGCCCAGGTGGGGGTCCAGGTCATGAAGGCCCGGAAAAATGTGCGTTATTTTACACGCTAAAAGACACATTACAGTTCATCAAAATATTCTGTTTTCCAGATCAGCCCATCTTGATTTCAATGTTCAGACTTGCGAGAAATTTAGGCTGGTAGCAAGGGGCCAAGGTCCCCCACTGAGAGTCTGGGGCCGGAGGCCCTGGAAAAATTTGCGTTATTTTACATGCTAAAAGTCACATTAGTCCATCAAAAAATCCTCTTTTCCAGATCAGCCTGTCTTGATGTCTCATAGAAAGATGAAAGGCTTACCGATTTTTTTCAACTTTTACATTTTCAGTCATAAATTTCCTAAAAGTGGGGGGGGGGGGGACAATTGATATCGTGTCCCCCCCCCACATTAAAAAGTGGGGGAACGTGTCCCCTGTTCCCGACAAATCGACGCCCATGCCAAGGATATGTCAGCAATGCTCAGTATACATAGGAAAATACAGCCATTATTTAGAATAAACCTTAAGGTATTAATAACCTCAACAGACAGGGTAATTATGTACTACCTTTCTAGGTAGTTCTGTGTGTTGCTAGGTAGATCTCCCTAGTGATTTAACATGGTAGATCTACCTAGTTGGAGGGTGTTATTTTTTTCAAAGGGTTAATACAGGTACATGTTTATTTTGTTTGTTTAAGTTTTACCTCCGCCAACGAAGTTGGGCGGAAGGTATGTTTTCACCCCTTTTTGTTTGTGATCCTTTGAAAAAAATAACACCTTCCAACTAGGTAGATCTACCATGTTAAACTTGCTGACCTATTAACCATAGAGTAATAAAAATTTCAAGAATTAAAATCTGGAAGTGATTCAGTTTTAAAAGGTCAAATGTCACAGTTGGTGAATTACAATGTGGGTGAAGGTATGCCCTCTTAGGGTGCCATCTAATTTATAATAATTTCATTATTGTGTTGAAAAATAATGAAAAAAAAAACAAATCAAATTGTGGCTAGTAAGCTAACAGGCATGACACCATAAACTGGTGGGCTTAGGTTGAACTCATTTGAACAGATGTTCAAATGAATATAAATATGAATGAGTACGAATATTATCAGGTTAATAAACTGTAATTAGAGCACAATGTCTGTCATTCTGTCTATTTCTAATAATAAAAATCTACATCTCTGTATACCATATTCAACTTTTCGACTGTCTCTGAATAGCAGTGTCAAATCTATATATTCTGGGAGAAAATTAGATTTTTTCTGTTTGTACAAGAGCCATGGACCAATCGTAGAGACACTATAATCATGTACTGTATTTGTTTGCTGTTTGCTTGAACTTCGTTTCTCAAAATTTATATGTAATGACCCCTCATTTTCAACCTTCTAGTATATAGCATTCTCCAAATTTGAAAAGATATAAAAAACAGTGTCTGCACCCAATGCCGATTTCGTAGGGAGAGGTACTTTTGCACGGATTAGGCTTTTTACATGGATTAGGCCTAGTTTTACTAAAATTCCTTACAAAAACAGAAAAAATTATTGAACTCTTAGAAAGGATATTACTAGGCGTAAGTTTTGCCGGTGTCTGCGTAAGCGCGTAAGATTTGATTGGAATACGTAAGTGTTGACAGGTATGCATTTACATTTTTGCAGTAGACTTTAAAGCAGTAGATTACTACAGTAACTGCAGTAGATTAATGTTTACATGATCCATAAGGACATGTATCAGATTCAAATATGGTAGAAGTTTTTGATTGCAAGAATTATTTGATTGCGTGAACATCGAGGGTACTGCAGATTCCCGGGTAATGAGAAACAAGCAGCTAAATAAACAAATCATAGAAGTTCGGCAAATATAAAAGCTAGAAGTACAGGGAGGATTATGGGATTTGACCTAATTCCCTCCGAGATGTGGAAACCAGTTCACAAGAATCGGGTCATGCAGCAGTGAAAGAATTCTTTATTGAGATGGCCATCATAACAAACAAAAATCGATAAATTTAACGAGTTTCACATACGAAAGTTTTTATTAAAATATATAAATATGTGAATGCATAAATATTTCTATGGTGATGATGGTATTATGCAACTTTGGTTGCATGTGATTTTTTATGTAACATTTGTTATATATGATGTTTAAATTAAAATATTTATTGGTGATTTTTTATGTAATATTTGTTTTGTATGGAACATTTTTTTGAAAGTATTTTCGCTCAAAAATTACCAAAAATTTATCAAAAGCCAGAATAAAATTTATAAATAGTTTACCATTTTTTTTTTACTGGAAAGCTACAAATTAAGAAAGTTGCAGGTCTCGCAAAATTTTTAAATCGGTTGTCCTCACATTTGGTTATTTTCCCCCAATTTAAAAGAAAAAATTTAGTTGTAGTTGACTGTAATAGTGCTAAGACACTCTTTTATCTTTTTCACTAGGCCTTGTAAAATCCACAAAGATTTTTTTTTACTGGGACCATGGTGACTTGACAATCGATTAAAGTGAGCCAGAACCTGATTATAACATCAAATCGACAGTCAATGTACTTGCAATAAAGATAATTTAATTTGATTTATAAATTTTGGTTGCCCGATGTAAATTTTTGGTTGCCTTGGCCAATGGGCAACCGATGTTACGAGACCTATGTTCCAAAGGATTTTTTTTTGTTTAAATCCGAATCATTTGTGATGTCTCAATACAAAAATGAGTCTCAGTGTAGGTGAAAATTGAGATAAAGCACAAAAATAGGACTGACATCAATCAGTGCATTTAAAGCTCTTTTAAAATCCCACCTTTTTCAACATTAAGTAAATTTTCAGCTTGGTTAATTTGAATGTAAAGTGCATTAATGCTTTAGAATAATGCGCTGCATACGAAACACTGAAGCCTGTTTTCCTTCAATCGTTATTTCAAAATCTATGATTTGAAACGGCGTTTTGAATCGTTATAAGTTTAAAAATTAAAGATAAAATTCAAATCACGATGGACTGCTAAAATTCCGTTATTTACTACGCTGTGCGCAACAAAATTCATAAAATCTTCGCAACAAATTAAAATCGCAGTAAAACAAATTTAACGAACTTTTCAACTGCAATTTTTATATACAAGTTAGATAATTGTATATTTTATGTTCTGAAACATCAACTCCCGATTTATTTCTAGGCCCAAAACAAGTGAATTTTTGCCGCGGGCAATGTTGCCTCGCGAGCACCCAAATTTAACGATCCAAATCGTCTAAGTTTACCAATTGGTTTAACTTTGACGATCCAAGTTGTCAAACTTTTTTTAACGTCGAAAATGACCCCTTTTCCTGCCATCGTTGTGAAAATCGTCATTTTTCAAAATTAACGATCGAAATCACCGTTTCAAATTGCCGTTTTTGGGATTAACGATCGACAGGAAAACAGGCTTTTGTTATACACACTGCTCAAAAGCTTTCTTACATATAGTTCAATTTCTCACTTTATATTCTTGTGAACTCTTTATTATTCTCAAATGTTTGAGTCGACCTTCACATTTACAATCCTTCTATTTTACAAACAATATTCTGCTAATCACATCATCAAAAATAATGGCAAATGATCGCTATATAATATATCGATGATTGCATTATTCTTTTGTATTTACATTCTAGTTCATTTAAACAGAAGAACACAATACAATACAATAAAACTTTATTATCCCACACGAGGAAATTCATGTTGACTTTGATGAAAACATTATAAAATATTGGCAAATGGTACAACAATAAATCAGCGCTTTAACTATCAAGAGAAAAATAATGGTATTTTGCAGGCTTTATTACCTCTGCCAATGAAGTTGACAAGGTTGTTTTCGCCTCTTTTCATCTCTGAGTGTTTGTGAACAGCCTACAAGCCACAGTTTTCATCTGAAACTCTTGAAACTTTGTTGCAATGTTTTTTACTAAAGGTCTGATTAAATTTTTAAGGGAAGGGTCAAAAGTCAAGGTCACAATTAATGAAAAACCACTTTACCTGTACAGTCGACCTTATCATTTACACACCCCTTGGGCTGGAAAGTGTTTGTAAATGAGAAGGTTCATGAAAACTGGTCAAGTAAGGCCTCCAAAGCACTTATTTGTGTTTATTTTGTGCTCTTGGTTGTTAAAAAGAGTTGTTTAAATGAACTAGGAGGAAAAAAATGAAAAACAAAAATATATCAATGATAAATTATCGGATAATTACATTATTGGCCATTATTTTAATGGTGTCATTGACAGAATAGTGTTTGTAAAATAGAAGGTTTGTAATTGAGAAGTTTGTAAATGAGAAGGTCAACTGTATTCTAGTCTATTATTCTACTGTAAATTTACAAATTCCTTTTAATTTCAATGAATTGTCTGTTACTGCAGGTTGGATTAATGGTTGATATTCTGGTTTTTGACCCAGCAACTCAATTCCCATAGTGGGTACAGTATTTTTTTCATTTTATTCCCATTGGCTGCTTTAAATGTATACATTTCTCATTTTAATAAGATAATTTATACAGCAGACAATTAAGATGTGGGAAAAGGTTGCAGGGCTCGAATTTAACCAAGGCACCAAGGCCATTTGCCGCCGGTGCCCTCTCATTTGGCCTCAGTGCCTTCAAAATTTGACCATCATCAAGGTACTTATTTTAAGTAATACATAAGAATAAAATTTGAACAAAATGGCCTCAGGTCCCTTGTTGTACCCCTTAAAATCAAGCCAAAAATGGCCTTGCCCCTGAAAAGCCCAAATTTGAGGCCTGAGGTTGCACTCTTGCAATGCCCTCTTCTTTTAAATATTGCATAAACCTTTTCATTACAAACTTTCCCCTTCATTTATGAACACCTTCTAGCCTAAGAGATGTAGGTCAACTACACCATTTTCTGATGAAAAAACCGGATTTTGAACTATGATCATAGAAATTTAATATTTCGCCACTTATTATATCATTATGTGCGAGTTGTGTGGCCGAGCGGTTAAGGCAGGGAAATGTGAGTCATAGCAATCAATAACAACAGCATGGGTTCGAGGTCCGCTCGCACCATAGTTCTGGTGGTGGAACAAGTCTTCTCGGATAAGGACTATAAACCGTAGTCCCAGTGTACACATACGGCTCATGTGCACTATAAAGAACCCAGTACATCTTTCGAGACGAGTAGGGGGTTACCCCGGTGTACTGGTCCATACAAATCCCTGTCGTAGACAGAAGTATCGGCGCTGAGTAGCAGCTGCCAGGACATGACGTGACCCTTAGGGGCGTAGAAAGTCATAAGAATGTGTTAACATCTGGTCCACAGTGCCTTGAGACTACGGTGTAAGGCGCTATATAAATCTAATTACATTACATTACATTAGATACCTCAAAGTTTTCTTGAAATAATATTGTTGGTACCATATATACGGCTACAAAAGTATTACATTTGGACAGAAAAAAATTATGTAACATAAAAATAGTTATTTTTAGTATTCATTAAAAATTTGTAAGTACAGTATTCATTAAAGCCTCAGTCATTATAGAGTATAGATAAATCAAATTTCTGTTCAACTAGTAATTGTAGGCTAAGTTTCTTAATAATTGCGGGTTTAAGGTCAGCATTTAAGAATGCCTTAAGGTTTTTATTTTTGTATATTTTATAGGCAATTACATAGCTTCTGCTAGTAAAATTTGATATACTTACATTAAAAATCATTAAGTATGAATATATTTTTTATAATGTATCGGCTTGGTCTCATTTGCAAGTTCATTAATGTTTTTTCATGGTAGTAATCAAAGTCTATTATAATTCATATGACATTTATAGTCTCTTGCATGTTTTATGTTGCAATAAATACTAAAATAGGATAGATTATGCAATGGCACACCATTTGTAGGGCTAGATCATCATAGACATAACAACCTTAAAGGCCTCCCACATTGACTCCATAAATGTTTATTTTTTTCCACAGAACATAATTTGTTTGTGGATTTTCTATTTGTAAAAACATAAAATTCATGAAAAATATCATTTATAACCTGTTCTGCAAACATGTTGCTCAGCAGTTTAATTAGCTATGAGGATCATCTACCACATTGACTACTTGGACAAGTTCATGGATTTTAATTAAGAAAACGCGTTTTCATAATGGCCGATATGGTTTTTAGAGATAAAAAAATGCGTGATTTGAATAGGAAAGCAATTGTTGACAATAATATAAGCATGGGTCAGGTATTATACAATTTCTTCCAAAAACAATAGGCCTAAGGTGTGAGTTGTTTAATCAATAACTGAGATTTTAGGATTTGAGCATGATAAATGTGCGAATCTCAAGCTGAATGCATGCGTTAATGAATATATTATTAAGTATAATACAGTATGTCTGAGAATCAAAACAAATGTACACGTATTGAATGCTTGCTGTTGGTGGCAGTGGTTGGAAGTTCTAGAATCACCCTTGCCATTTGCTTGTGTGCCTGAGCAATGCACTTTTATTACATTGTTTCAGTGTACCCACCTGTACAATGAGTAGGGAGTATATTCTAACCCCCTTGACACTAGAAACTGGGAAGCCGAAGGCTTGTAAGAGGAATTACTTTTGCACTCCAGTCTCCCATTCCTGTTCTTCTGTCCTTCATGGCAGTCACAGTTGTCTTTTCTTCTATCTCAGTTCACACAAAACCCATTTCTGTATAAACAGCTTTTCAAAAATGTCTGTCTGCCGGTCTGTCTGTCAGTCTTGTCACACACGTTTGTGACTATTTGCATTTTGTTCTTTCCATATATGATTTCTGATAAGCATTGTATGGGTGTCACTTTAAATGTCTACGAGATATGAAACAATTAACCATCAACTGGTAATACATTAATATTAAAATCGAATTAATATATCGTTATAAATACACTTTTAAATGCTTACTTCCTTATTAAAACTGTATACAATATATTATTTTTTGTTTCTGTAGCTCCTACACTCGGCGACTTTCGCCTCAGGCGTAGTTTCAGAAATTTTGAAATTTGCATAGCAGATGATGTTAATAGTATAAAAGCAAGCACGATACAGAACAGATTCCTCATTCGATCACTGATCTTGCTTGTTGAATCAGTAGCCACACTCTAATCTTCAATTGCCTTGTATAGGCAGTTGTAGAATCTGAATACTAGACCGGTTTTGTTGGCTAATAAAAAGTGATGGCCTGCAGTGCACGAACAGTTGGTGACACTGACCAGCTACAGCTACTGTGCGCAGCTTTCCGCATCTTATTGTCGGATCGACTTGTTATCCTGTAGTATGCACTTCAACTATCCTACTACCTTGATCTTGACCCTTCTGAAATTTCCGTTGAAGACATCAAACTTGTTCTCATTACTCATTAACACTCCATCCCCTTTCACTGTTGTAATATACTGTATATATTTATTGTAGTGATAATTATTTTGTATAGTATTTTTGATGTAATTGAAGTGAATAATGGCCCTTACTGGCTTTAGTAGCATTGAAATCTTGAATCTTTTTTTATCATATTCTTGGGTTTTAACCAATTGTCTTGATAGTTACTGACCCTAAACATATTTTAATACCCAGGAAGTTTAGAATTTTTTTTAATGCATATAAATGTTTTATTTTTTTTTTTCAGGCTAGAATATAGAGGAGAGTGGGATAAAGATTTTCAAAACTATCTTGTAGAGTTGGATAAAAAGAAGCCTGTCATACTGTGTGGTGATCTCAATGTAGCACACAAGGAAATAGGTTAGTACCTTGACAGGGAAGGTTGCTCCAAGTTGCTTGTACTGTAAAGCCCTCTAAATTTTCGCATGCCCTTAATTTTCGCGAATTGCGCAATAGCATGACGATAGCGAAAAATTAAGGACGTGCAAAAATCGCAAAAATTTCAAAGATTTTATTTGTAAAAACGATTGCTAAAGCATATATTCCTAAAGATGTGATAATGTATAAAATAAATGATCTTGTTTTTTTGTTGTTTAATTGACAATCATTCACGAATCGCAGTAAAAATATACTACAAACAAACAGTAAAGTCTATGACTGTATCCTCTATGAAAGAGAGCAGAGCAGGCCTAATCGCGGCAATCGCTGAGTATCGGGGCACACACCGTTGAATGGTCTCCGCCAAGCACGATAATATGCAAGTTGAGAAGATTGTCTAAAAATATGTTTATTTTGTGAAAATAATAATTTTGGCACAATTAAAAATTCATATGCCATCAATGTATCTCTAATATGAGCTATGGCTCCAACATCTCTTTATTTTCGATAAACAAATCCGTATTTTGAGTGGAAATATTTCAGACATGGGCACAGCCATACTTCTTAGAAATGAGCAAAAGGTGGCGCTATACATCCGGGTTGCTTTGCTTGATCTGGTCGATGGCTTTCAACAGACATGGGGAAAATGAAAATGATTTTATAGGTCTACCGAAGCCTACCGATGAAAATAGACGAAGAATCCCATTTTTTGAAACAGTCTTTTTTCGTAAGTGATCAATAAACGATCGTAGCCTAATGGAGGGCTGGAATTGTACACGGAAATGGGTGAATGAAATTGTGGAATTTGTCACAAGAAATCGGCCGGAAAACTTTTTTGGTTGGGCCTAAGCTACTCGCTCAATTGTAGGTAACACGGAAGGATCAAGAGACCCGCTAGATAAATAGGAAAGTCATTCATTCATACAGGTAGGTGGATCAGGCCTAGGCTTTGATGTTGTCACCAAGCACAAGTATCTATAATTTTAAAAACTAATAACATCAACGTCTTCAATCAAAAATAAGTTTATGAACAAATAACAGTCATTGTGTGCAACTCAATGTCAAAATCATGAAAATTGCATTTATTAAAATGTCCCATCGCGAAAATAAAAGGCCGCGAAATGTTTTAAATCGTGAAATAACGAAAATTTATGATTATGATTATCAAAATTTGTCATGTATACAAAATGACACCTCAAATATAAGGTGCCAATGGTCATGCATCAAGTACTTTATGGTGCTTTATGGTGAGACTCACGGAAGTTGAATTTGGGATTCCAGTAGTGATAGAAGCAATAAATGCAATTAAAAGAACCATAAAGCCTAGCTCACACCTTTGTGTTTCAAGCTTGCGTTCGGTTATGTATTGCCCCACCACAACCTAACGCAGCACTACACAAGGAAATGAGTTAATACAAGGTAGTACAGAGGCTTTATGTTTTAGCTTGCTAGTTTGAAATTATTTCAAACATCCACAAGGGAGCACAAGGTCAAAATCCATGTGAGCTAAGACGAGTGGCAGTTGGCTAATGCGAGCCAGGACGAGCAACACTGAGCTTAATGTGCTTAACATCGGCCAACCCAGCCTTTGTTCTAGTTCTTTATATCATTGCAAGACATATTCTTAAAAAAGTTTATGAATTTCTCTTGATTTTTGGCCTCTAGTTCCCACAGCTTGTGGAATTGACCCTGGTCATCTCTTCTGCCTGTCCCAATCAAATTCAACAACTTTGAGGCCAGATATGACTTCGTCGATGCACAGTATCCCTGGCATATCCCTGGCACATAACCATCATCCGCCCTTCTTCGTAAAAAATTCATACTCCCTCTGAATAGCATACATTTTATCAAATCTCTTTAAAGAATTTGCATGTACAGTATACTGACTACTGACAGCCTATTTCAACATCATCACATTGTCAAAATAGGTAAGATAGGTAAATGAGGATTAATACAAATTTTACTGGTTCTCTCAAGTATTGGAGAGTTTAAAGTAGTTACACATCAGTTAGCTCTATCCTTTTCATTTGTGGCAGAGCCAAACCAAATAAGGCATAAGTCGCAAATGCTAGTTTTCCACAATAGGCAGAAATTAAAAAAATGATCAATTTTTTCAAATTGCATTTTATTTTAAAAATATACAGTTCATACATTAAACTTTCATACTACCTTAATAATTTTGAGATGTATGATAAAAAATGTTTAAAAAATGCAATTTAGAATGACCTTTCTTAGTCAATGTATACTGATAAACAATTTTCAAATGCAGTTGTCTCAAAACTTACATTTTAAATGTTCGAACTTTGATTGTTCATAACTTTGCAAGGAAACATTGTAAGAAACTGATTTTTTTTTGCATGTTAAAGATAACAATATGTAGTTTTATAATCCATAAAAAACTAAATTTTCAATTTTCTGACTTATGTCTCATTTGGCTTGGCTCTGCCACATTTGTGGTGCAATGCAAGCAACCAATCAGACAACCTGTTGTTGTAATCCCTCAGTAATTTATTAGTGGGTTTATGTGTACTTTTAACTGTCATTATAAATGTAAAAGATACTGATTTTCATTAGCAGAGTAATAGCAGAGGGTTAATTATCTAGGTTTCAATGTAGCATACATAATTTGAGATCATTTGCAAAATACAGAATAAGCCTAATAGATTAAAAAGATTTATGAATCACTTTTCCATAATAGACCCATTGGAATTGTTAAATTTATTCTAATGCAATTCTACTGTGTGTGTATTGGAATGTAATTTGATTCCATATCAATCAAATACATTATAATGTGTGTTCTGAGGTTAGAGAGAATTTCTTTTTTGATTTGATTTGATTTTTTCGGTGAAGAATAACCCACGAAAGTCCAAAGTGGACTTATTTCTAGAATATCCTTCTGGTGGTGATTGGGAAGTACACCGGGAGACAATCCCTACTCTTTTTCTAAGAGTGCACTGCGTTCTTTAACGTGCACATGAGCCATGTTGAACACGGGACCAACAGCTTAGCATCTCATCCAAAATACGGTGCACTAGTAACTTGTATTTCGACCCTCCAGCCGAAACACAAGGAGAGTGGTGTGGTATTGAATCGAACCGTGAGTGAGTCACGGTTCACCGCACAGCACAGTGATTTCCACCAGCTAAATTAACTAAGCTAAATGCCACTCCCTTTTATGTTGTGTGTCACATCCAACATCAAGTTTTCTCACCGCTTACTGGATGAGACCAACGTCATGCTTTCTAAACCAAGTCTCATTTTGAAACTTAATGAGTTGAGCTGTTAAATCATGGGAAAGAATCTGGTTCGAACCCAGGACCTCTGGATTGGAAGGCAAGCATGTTCAATACTAGTCTACTGTGTATATACTATTGAACTTGTCAAAACAGCATAATTGAACAATAATAATTGCATTGATAATAATTGATTGCAACATGGAGTAAAGAAAGTAATTACTAAGCTTTAATGTAGTCACTTAAAAATCAACCCCATCCATGGTTATTATTAGACTGAGTTATTGTTGTAGATTAACTTTAAGAATTGGTTAGCTTAATGGATTATTAGATATTTTATTATTAGAAAGGTTTATAAACCAAGTTCATTAGACTATTGATAGTTTTCAAATCCTGTCATTTATTCTACTGCAAACAACTATTGTATCTATATTAACAAGATATAAGTTCTAATTCTCAGTTTTGACACAAAATTCAAATCATTTGAAGCATTAGATCTTGTCAAATACTGTACAGTTGAACCAAGGCAATTCAACAGAAGGACGCTGAACTCAGGACTTCAAAAGTTATGACTCTTGTACCGACAAATGCGTAATGTTCGTATAGAACTAGTGATTTTACGCGACTTGCTTAACAACCGAGGTAATAATCTTCTATTTAAGAACAATTCATAATCGCGCTGACGCTAAATGCACTGCGTGTATCATGAATAGACGCGTAGGGATGGCAACGCGTGATAAACTTTTAGCGTGCTATTCCGTTTCCAAGCATTCTGTTCGATGTCGCGCTTCTTGTATCAGTTTCGAGAATTTATTTGCTAAAAAGTTATGTTTAATAAACTACAAAAAGGGAATGGAGTCACTTATGGGAACCCCACACTGATTCGCTATTACTTACAACGCTCATTTGGTACACTTTGGTACGTAATTTTCAAAAATGCTATGTAATGTTAAACAAGAATGAAAATTTGTACAAAAAATCTTAATTTAAATTCATTTTATTTTTTTATCTAATGGGTTATTTTTTTTAAATAAATTTTATCGTTTTCAGTGGTGTCAAAGGATTGTACCTTTAAAAAATCTTTAAAAGAAGTATATTGGAAATTATTAAAAATAATCAAAATGTATCCGCCACCAGCAAACGTATGGTGTTGGTAGTCTAATTTTTAGCATCTGGAGCAAAATTTGTCGGTACAAGAGTTATGGATCAAAGGGCTGTACGCTCGTGCTATGTTCCACAGCAAAGAACAGCGTCCTTCTGTTGAATTGCCTTGGTTGAACCTTCCTGTGTGGATGCCTCTCATAAGCAGACACCACTCTTTCAAAGCCATTTTGTTCTTCCTATCCAATCAGTGTATTTTAATTTGATACCTCTCATAAATGGCCACCTCCCATAACGGACACTCATTCAAAGCACTTTTGTTCTTACTATCCAATCAGTGTATTTTAATTTGATACCTCTCATAAATGACCACTTCCCATAAGCAGCTGTAGACACTTTTTGTCTTAAAGGGCAGGTTCACCCAAAAAATTTATCTTCCTTGTATATTTTACTTTATCATAAAAAGTATATTCAGGCCTGTTTCAGAATTTTTACGATTTATTTTACCTATCGTAATTATTGGTGAAATAGGCAAAAATTGCTAAGTGGGGGGATAGTTCAAATTACAAGATAAAATCCCTATTCTTTTACATACAAATTGTCTGAAAGA
>JAOTQE010055868.1:0-19873 GCA_025631205.1 Nesometra sesokonis
TCTGCAGCACTTTTATCGGATAATTTTTATCGGGATAATTTATCGGATAATTTTTTCCTGCGGAAACACGGCCTAAGCCTCATCATGAGACTGGTTTAGAAAGCATGATGCAGTTCTCATCCTGTAAGTGGCGAGACAACCAGCTGTTGGATGTGACACAAAATAAAACAATAGTGAGGGTTCGCAAATTTACGAAATACGAAAACGTAAACGGATACGACACACTTCCATTTTTGAATGAAACTTGCTAAATGTGTTAAAAATATATATAAATTTTTTCACCTACGAATCGTTGATGATCTTCCTAAATTATTCACCAACTGTGATAGATATTCAAGGTGTTCTATTCAAACTTTACAAGAGTTTATGACGTATCCGTTTTCGTATTTTGTAAAGATGCGAAACCTCACTATTAAATAAAACGGCATACCGACTGGAGAAAATTACCGAAAAATTGTCTGGTATATTTGAAACAAATTGAGATATAATTGAGAAAATATAATATTAAGACAAGCCGACAATGCGAAGTATAGAGATCAAGTTTGTGTGCATCTAAAAATCTCCTTCAAGAGGAAGAAATCTCCTACAACAGACGGCTTTAGGAAGACATCTGGCACGGCTCATTTTCAATGACAAGACATAATATAGTTGGTTTGATTCTGTTAATTTACCATAATGACTTTGAACATTCTATAGATAGGAATCATGATTAAAGAGTCTTAACCGTGGTAAAGTAGTAGAATGAGGGGTTTTAAAATGGCGGTGGCGGATTTAGGGGGCGCATACATTTATTAGGAATTGAACATCTGCACATAATCACGAAGGAGATTTTAATAACATACCGACGTCTTTTACCCAACAAATAAACCAACAAATTAATTGGAGGACTACTGTACAGACACAAGAAACTGGCTGCTATAAATAAAGTGAACCATAAGACATGGAGAATAATAACATATTGACGATAAGGCAAAGAGAAGAAGGCTTTAAAAAATCTTCTCAACAGATGGTGGCCGGGTGGCCGCCTTTTAATATCTTCAAAGCAAATATTGCGCCCCATCCCCTTTAAATTTTGTGCACCCTCTAAAATTGAACACATTAAATCGGAATAACGCCACGTAAGGCATAAAATACGGCAAATGACCTTTTTTTGTCAAATTTAAAAAGGGGAACACGCTAGCCCCTAATGGTGGCAACAGCAGGGGGAGAGCCCCCCGTCGGCGAATGCTGCCTCCCCCCCCCCCGTCGGGGAAGATTGACCATGCTCGTCGGGAAAAAGCAACAAAATAAATTGTATATTATTATTATAGTGACCCTAAAAAATGGAGAATGGCCATAAAAAATGGGCCAAAAACCGGGGAAATAACGGGTTTTTTTTGCTCATCAGGTCCAAGCCGGTAACCACGCCCACCCGGACCTCCCTCGTTGACCCCCCCTATCGGGTACCATGTCCCTCCCCGCCCCCCGTCGCTCAAATCCTGGCGCCATCACTGCTAACCCTGATCTGAAGTAGTGCGCATCGATCTGAAATAGCGCGCCCTCACCACTTTAGCTGAATTCTGTCTGTCGTTTAATCATGGCAAGGACACATCTTATTATAATGCCAGTCTTATTTTATTTTTGAATTCCATTCTTGGCAGCAACCTACCGAAGGAGGTCAGATATTATGGATCATTTGACGAGGGCGTTACATGAATCCTAATGTAATTTTAATCACAATTTTTTTTTAAATATGATTACCATACCATCTTATTATTCTGTATAATTGCTCACTCATTACAACATAATAAACATTAATGGCTCTGCAGAAATATTAATCTAATAATGTACTTTTATTTTCCGACCTAGATTTAGCATAGGTGTACATCCTCATTAGAATATTTTGTCAAGTTTTGTCGAGTTTTGTTAAGTTTTGTCAAGTTTTGACAAGTTTTATCACAATAGAAAATTGTATTAATTTCCACTTGATTTCTTAGCTGTACAGTATATTTCTATCTAGAAACATTTAATTTGATATGACAGTTAGGTGGTTAATTCAAACTTACCCTACATTTCTTTGAAAATGTAGGGCAAAATTTATCAAACTCTCTAATTGGAATGTACACGTAATGAGTGTAGAATATATTATTTTAAAATAAATTATGTCTCATTTCAGTGTTTTTCTTCGAAATGTTTCTAAGCTTTTAAACGTAAATTTGACTTCTGTATAGCTACAAGCAGCAGCAAAGCTTTAAACTTAAATTAATTTATTAAAACAGATTATTTTTAACCTGATGTTTTGGATAGCATAAGTAAAACAAGACAGATAATATTTCTACATTCTATGTCTATGAAATATAGTTACATGTTTAGGCAGATACATGTGCGAATATATCTTTTTGAAATTATCTAGTCAGTGGCGGTCGCAGAAAAAAATTAAGGGGTTGCCCAGAGTCAAAATCCAATAGTTGCGGTGTCTTGTGTCCCCCGATAGTGTTTAGTGAATATTATGCGCATACAAATTATTCTCTGCCAGCCCCAGAAATTCCAATATTGATTATACGATGAAATTGACATTTAGTTGAACTATTCTGTACTACTTTCGAATTTTGTTATGTTATTACAAGAAAACTCTGAAATTAAGGGTATTGCCCGGGCAACTAGGGTAACACCCCTGCGTCCGCCACTGCTAGTTATTGTCCGAGGCAAATTATAATTAAATATAAATGGAAATCTTGCCGATTATGCCTACATTTCTGTCTAATTTGTCATGACGTCAAGTGTTCTCCACCATCGGTTAGAGATTACTACAAACGAAAATCTTTAATCGCTCTATTAATAATAATAAGTTTACATGTGTTCAAATAAAAAAAAATATAGACACAAAATATGATAGATTAATGAAAAATTTGATTGAAAGGGAAAGTCTTCAGATGAGTCTTAAAGAGTTTAAAGTCTGGATTTCCCTAATCCAGAATACAATCGGATTGAGCAAATCACTTCTTTGTGATCTATTGTAAGTACTTTAGTTCGCATATTGCAATGTCGAGCACTTTGACACACCATATTAGTTAATTAAACTGAATAGGTATCAGTGAAAAGAATGTGTAAACATTGTTGTTAGAAAAACAATGAGAATAAAACGGAGGATTTCCTAATTTAAACAGATTAAGACGTTTTAAGCATTGAGAGAAGAGGATTAAATAATGATACCCTTGTTTATTTGTTTTTAGACGAGTAATCCGTAGGTGTCATAAGGAAATGGCCTAATAATTTAATTCAAACACAATCAATACCGATCAAAACTTCTTAACTTGTAAATTAGGTATGAGTGAATTAGCAAACCTGTCTACACTTAACTTGCTTTAATAAAATAAAATTAGAAAACTATTTAATCACCAATACTATAATATATTTTGCTTAAATACCCTTCCCACCATCACCCCGCCACCCCAACAAAAATTACGTGATAAAATACTTATTTTCAGTTGCCTCGACATTTTAGTCGGCCCGAATACAAAGGGGCGCTAAAAAGTGAGGCGCTTTAAAAGGTATCAAAAGTAGTTCCATACATGTTGTTTCTTCATTTTTTTTTCTTTGCTTAGTCATACCATATTTTTTATTCCTCCATGGTGAAACTAAGTCGAGGTACCATACATGCCAATTGCCACACTTCCCACAAAAAATACAGGTATATAAAGAACCCAATATAAATTTTAGTCTCGTATAAAACATGTTCATTGTATAGTGAAATAAAATATTTACGGTAAGTCTGGTAACCTTTTAATTTCTAACTAATAATTGCCCTATATATTAAAATTTTATATTATACGGTACCTTAACCTAAATCCGAAAGGTCCACTAATCAAGTTTTTCCAAGCAATGAGATACACGCCATCGTGACATGATTCAATATTTCGACATAAATTATGTTATCACAAGGAATTATTCCTGATGATGAAATAATTTATGACGAAATATTGAATCCTGTCACGGTGGCGTGTATCTCATTGCGTGAAGTACCTTAATCTCGTATTATTTTAACGCTCCATACATAATCAAGCGTTGCGTTTATATGCGTTAAAGTTGTCATAATGTTATTAGTATGTGGTCATTACGTGATACTTTTTATGCTATTTCACTTTATAGTAAATTATTGTTCTGTTGATTTACTAAATTTACAACTTTATTAGACTCCTGATCCAATTTTCTCAATCGCGATCTTGTTCTCGTCACTTAATTTACATGTCCTAACAGAGTTAAACGCGGTGGTCCACAGAATAAAATAGTATGTATATACGACGATAGGACAGGGTGGATATTGAAGGAATGTATAAAGAAATTTGATAACTTTTAAAAGCTCATAAAATACTTTCTAAATATTTGTTTTTACCTAAAATATAGGCCTACTGCATTAGTTTTGTTCAGCGATCATGATATATGTATAATCCAGAATATGATAGGCCTTATACTCCAGAACTTGGAGTGGCGCTATGGTAGAAGTTGTTAGCATGCTTGCCTTCCAATCCCGAGGTCCTGGGTTCGAACTTGACTTAACGCTAGGCTGGTTCTCTTAACTTAACAATGCCACTCCTAAGCCTATAATGAGACTTGGTTTAGAAAGCATGGCATATATCTCATCCTGTAAGTGGCGAGTAAACTTCCTGTTGGATGTGACACGAAATAAAAAAAAAAATAAAAAATAAAAAAAAAACTTACCCAGATTTAAAATGGGGAGGCGCGAATGATCGAGGATGTTGGAAATTATGAGCGCCAGCGGCGGAAACATTTTCTGGGTTTTAAATTTGACAAACAAAAATAAAATGACGGAGGTGGGAGGAGCGGATCCCTTCCAACATTGAGTGTTTCGCTCGTTTTCTGTTAAAGTCATACGTATGTATCGTGCTAATTATCAACCCCACTCACCCCCCCCCCCTCTCACCCTGGGTACGCCCTTGAATTAGACATCGACCCCTCTTGTTTTACTTCTTAAGAGTTTTTAGAATGTCAGCTTTTACGGTAACACATTCGTTCTTGAACCTGAATCTACGATTTAACTGACAGTCAGAAAATGTTAAAAAGACAATAGAACATGACTCGATTATCCGACACGCACACAATTGAGGCGATGACATATTAATATTATTCAATTTTACTGACTTCATTAGCGTCGTATCCTATCAGTCTGCAGAGACCAAGCCATACGTATTATTCTATAGACCTACTTATATTAGACATTGTTATTCATAATTTGTCTAGGTCTACCGTAAAGCTAATATGGGTCTAATCCTGTATTATTTTTTTTGTTTTTAGGGTGGGTTAAACTGATGATGATGTTCATGATGATGACGACGACGACGATGATGATGATGATGATGACGACGACGACGACGACGACGATGATGATGATGATGATGATGATGATGACGATGATGATAATGATGATGATGACGATGATGATAATGATGATGATGACGACGACGATGACGATGATGACGATGACGATTACGATGACAATGACAATGACAATGAATGACGATGTCGACAATGATGACGATGATGATGATAACCCACCACCCTCAGCTTTTCGCGTCACTATACTAACTTAATCAGACAAAAATACCTGGAGCTCATAACCAGAGCTAACAATTTTAGTGAATGAAAATACTTTCGAGACTTCTTCGACGCTGGTATTACGTAAACGTAACGTCTTCGTAAAACAAAGCTTATGTTTACAGGGGTGGGGGAGGGGGTTGGTGAAAAGGAAACCATTAAAACAAAACATACCTAGATCGTGTAGGTACTTTGGAAAAGTGTCGCTTAGCCTAATTTCTCATGATGTCTATTGCAATTTATTACTTTACTATGCATAAATCATATTTACACGACGATGGGAGAATACAACGCTTGGCTCTCTCGAGTGTGTCGTAAAACCGGGGTTACACAACCCCTACCAAGGTCACGGAGTTTCTATGTATTTTACTGAACCTATGTCGCCGTCGCCTATTTTAAAAAACGATTCGCTGTTTTTGGAAATTAAGCGAAAAAAACTGGAAAGAGTTAGGTGTTGATTACAAATTCTTATCAATAATTTACGAATCTACATTTTTTCTCTATAATTTTTATCTAATATGACAGGTACAATCCTCAAACCAGAACAAACTTCATTTCGCCAACCGATGTCCAGTTGCATCATAGGTCGTGTTTTCTCCAAAAAAATTATCAGATAAATTATCGCGATAAAAATTATCCGATAAAAGTGCTGCAGAAACGGTGGTTTAACCTATTTTGACGTAATAAAATGATCTGATTCTATATTCCGATAATTATCCACTAGGCCTAATTGACCTAAATACGATATTTTTTACCTTTGATCTGGGATCAACTTTGATCTTGTTTTTACAACGATATCACCGCGGTGCCATCAGGGTGTCACGCAAGAGAAAGGAAAATCACCAAAAAAATCACCGGAAGTTAGACTCACAACGCATTATGGTCTGCATTGAGTTTGCGCAGCTCCTTTTTTAAATTAAATTGATTGGATATTTTATCGAATATCTGAAAATCCTGGGGAAACTCGGCCGTAGAAGTTTACCTTACACTAGACGCTAGTGACGTGTCATACTGAGAAGACACCAAAAGTAACACCTCAGGTCAATAGCTGTTCAGTTTGTTATGCTTTTAGCGTGTTTTCTATCTTTAATTGCCCCATGTAACATGGACGTTTAATTTACTCTTGACGTTATGACATGTTATACTGACAACAGAAGCATCTCGGGTTCAATGTTTGTTCACATTTTTATGCCTTTAACATGTTTTTCTTTCTTTAATTTTTCTCACCAGAATCAATCAACATATAATAGGTTGTTTCGTTATCTTATGTCAAATTATTCTACAAAAACGTGTAATATTTGACAATATAATTCGTCACTTTATTGCCAAATTGATAAGTTGTTCGTTGTTAGGTGAAACTTCTTTCATTTTGGATGTCTTCCGATTTTGGCTATGTATTCAAACAAATTCAACACATATTCCATGCGCGTTTTTCATCGTGTCCTGAGTAATGCCCACGAGAATGTACCCGGGGAATAATGTCTATGGAAAAGGCGACCCTCGCTGGAATACATTGGCACGACCTCGGATGTATGCAGTCCTAGTGGAAACAGATGTGGCCAACTAACGACAGTTATATTCAAAATCGTGTGAATAGCTTGATTTTGCCAAATAAACGAGAGCTCGATTTGAATTTTAATTAACAGGAAAACATTTCGTGTTTCATGACATTATTAATTTTAATAAAACGTGTAGTACACATTTAAAACACCGTCAATAGGATTCATTGACAGACTATTACCGTTTTATTGAACATTTTAAATTAAGGCATAATCAGTTTATTTTTTTATTTTGAGGTTTGGACTCCTAACTTCATGATCTGAAACCTGAACAACGCACGCTGCGCCATTCGCCTTCCTCAGGTCTATCATGATAATATCATTTTAATAAAGAACATTATAAATGTCATCAAATGGCTTATTGAAAAGTTAATTAAAAGTTCCCGCAAATTAGTAATTAGAGCGTTTCAAATAAAGTCAGGGGCGGATGCCGGATTATGATTTAGGAGGCGATTTAATTCCCGATTTTGGTTTTGAAAAACAAACAAAAATAACAGGTCCTTGGAGTTCTTATATTCAGCAGCCGTACATCTATTTCTATTACTCCATTCTCAAGCAAATTAAGAAATCTGGTCAATTTTAGGGGTCTTGCCTGTTAACGCCCAACCTTAAATCCGCCCCAACGTTGTCCAGTAGGTTTAACATTATCATGGTTTTATTTTCTTATAGTGTCACATGTTTTATCAAAACGGCTGGTGACATATTTGCTCGAGAGGAAACGTATTTTAGGCCTAATTTCATAGCATCTTACCAAATAATGGTCTACGTCCGTTTAGTATGTATTGCATAATAACAACAAAATGTACCGTATAGGCCGAAATTTTGTTTCGAAAGTTTCGGTAGAAGGTGGTTCAATTTTAAAAGAAAACCTTGTTGGTACTCATAGCAGGGTTATAGTCGGTACGGTTTTTATTTAGTGACAACAAAGGTAGGCTACCGTACCGATGGTAATATTTGGTAATTTGGTAGGCCTCATTCTAGAAAATCGTCTAGCTGATCTAAGTACTAAGATAATCAACAAGTTTCTTCGAATGTTCTGACACAAACAGACTGGAATGCATGAAGCAAAAACTTGTGTAGTTTTTGAACACTGATTTATACATTTTATTTGATAAATAAATTTAGCACGTGTCTAATTTTGTAATTGACTAAAAGAAACATAAACAATGATTTTGGTTTGGATTTTAAATAATCATTAGGTGGATATTGTTCAAAAGAAATGTTTACAGGTACAGAAAAAATATACTAAGTGAACAATTTCCGAGCTAGCAGGGACGATCAATTAACTCACTTGCAAAATTTACTGGCTTTCGATACACATGTCAGTGCTAATAATGTTATAATTCACCTCCTTTACAAATTTAGCCTAAATACAGCAATGTTGCATTACATTTGTTAGGAAATCGAACATCAAATATAATTTGAATTGATGTACTTTAATTTAAAATTCTATCATAAGCATTATCAGTGTTACTCGGGAGTCTTATAGATATCATCCAACCTAGAATTAAGCTTAGGGTTCGTAAAGCTTTGTCTAGCAAGGACTATATTACTATTAATAGGCCTACTCTCCGTGAGTTCAAAAATTAATTTTGAGTTGTGCTAGGCCTAAGAAGTTTTGATTTGTTTCGTTTGACTAAAACGGGGAGACAGCAGCAGCCTTGTGTACAGGCATTGTGTTAGCTAGCTTGTCAGAGCTAATTATCTGCATTTCAAATCATCAACAGATATCTATATAATGTTTAACAATATTATGTTAATATTTATGATGTAAATGTCTTATGAATTAATGAAACACCCGTGGAAGTGTTATGATATTGCACCATGATACTGAGATATGTATATAACCAGTAGGCAATAATGTTTCATTGATATCAATAAAGCAAATCTACATACAAGAAGAAATATTATTTTAATATTAACCATAATTTACGATTCTTTCATTAGCAAAATACCCATGTGTCTCGTGAATCATGGACTGGTATGTTGGCAACAAATAACTTCCAAGTCTGCCATGGTGACTTTGCAGTATCGACGGTGTGGTCTAAAAATGTACATTTATATTACAACATAAACCCAACATTGTATCAGTGCGTACCATACCTAAATAAACAGTTCAATTATTTTTGTGGCTTTTACACAGGTATGGTGGTAGCTGGAGGGATGCTGTGAAATGTATCATTTTCTAGTAAATAATCAATTTAATTGACACAAAATGTAGGCCTATTCATAGTCTTGACTGAGGTATGATGTTTTCAGAACTTCAAAATGTATTCTAAAACCCATCGATATTTAAAACTAAGTTTCTAATAAACAGTGATGGCGCCAGGATTTGTCCGACGGGGAGGGGGGCATTTGGTCCCTGACAGGAGGGCCATGGTCCCCGACATGGTGGCCGACGAGGGAAGTCCGTTTAGTTACCCGTTTGGTTTTGATGAGCAAAATAAAAACGTTATTTTCCCGTTTTCCCCCATATTATGTATATTTCTACTTGTTTGGGTCACTTATACTTTTTTCCATTTTGCTTTTCCCCGACGAAAACGGTCAATCTTCCCCGACGAGGGGCGGGAGGCAGCCTTTCCCGATGGGGAGAGGGACTGGCACCGGTCCCACTGGCGCCACCATTGCTAATAAAGAAAACATGCAAGTTAATAAAGTTGGATTAAAATCATGTTAGTTTACTTTGGCAAATGAACAATTATAAAGACTATATTTAATAGGCCTACTAGTGATTAAGGTCTTAATAGATTTCATTAGAGCTTTTGGGCTATTTTCCATGATATTTTGATCTAAAACTTTAGACTGAAACACTATTTTCGTTTTGGGTTTGGTCAATTCTCGAGAAACCTTGTTCGATTATGTAGACCTAGTTTATTTTTATGTCGTTTTTTTTCTGTTAACATGGTCAAGGACAGAGCAATTTATATCAGTGAATTCGATGTGATTTTGTCTATAAAATTGGCGACATGTATAAACCGCATTTACTGTAAAGATAAGGAGATGTACTGAACAATCTTGAGAAAAACTCAACATAAACTCCTTAATTGTATGTCAGTCACATCGAATTCCCCATGAGAAAACTTTATACTATAACTGATGCTGATGATGACATAATTTATGTCAAAATATTGAATCCTAACATGATGGTGAGTAGCTTCAATATTTGGGAGTATGACGTTTTATCATAGGGTCTACTAGCGTCAGTCAAGTTTGGATGTTTGATGTGTGTGTGTTCTAATTAGAGACCAAAGTGGCTAACGCCCCAACTTTGGTCTTTAATTGGAGGTAAATATTACAATTGGTGTATTCATAGAATTTTAGGTTGCACCCCAATAAGAGGTAGAAAACAAAACAATTAGTAAGCATTACACATGAAAATTGGAGCCAAGCACATCTTATTTAGATTACCACATCCAACCCGCCACACCCCACTCAAACTTCAGAGACAAAGAACCATAAAGTCACAAGACAAGAACTATAAAGCGAAGTAAAAACTGAAAATGAGGGAATTTTTTTTTCCTGGATTCGTAACTGGACATTCAATGCTGCACCGTACTGTATACTGAAAAATCAATTACAACAACGTGGATTATCATATCATTTATTTCGCCTTTACAGTAAGACATGAAAAATAAAAACAGTACAAAAGTAATTTAATGAGGCAGGACACGGTAACCTAAATGCTATAACAAAAATTGCAGTCAAGAGAACGCTTGAAATACTCACATAAACTTAAAAGGAAACATTAAGATAAAATATAAAAATTTCATATTGCAGAATATCATAAGAACTAATTTACAAACGATACACTATATAAAATTTGATAAAATACAAGTACATTTGCAAATTTAAAATTGCGTAATGCTGAAATAAATATTTAAAAAGTAAGTAAAGTGAACAGCCATTACCAAGCAACAGCGTTAATAAGTCTAGGCCTACACTGTTATTTTAATATAAAACAGCAAAGTAAAATACTGTTCTATAACATTCAACAATCAATGTACAAGATAATAGAATTACATTTCCTAATGTTATGAAATTAAAAAAGGTAAATCCACGCAATGTTAACATTATTTTTGATTTCCGTGTTGTAGAATGAATTTACTTTCTCATAACATACTGTACAATATTTATAACAAGACAAGGGTACAGTATTGGCCTATGCATAAGTTTAATTATGAGTTTAGTTGTGTTTTTTTTATCTCTTCTATTATTTATAATATACGAGTCGAGTTACAATAGTTTATTGAATCTATTCTGGATTTTAATTTATTTCATCATCTATATTTATTGTATTAATTTTAAAGTTTTATATGTGACCATGTTAACGTCTGATTGACGTTGGCGATCATAAGGTAAAGATTTCAACTTATTTTGGTCACCTTCCACCTTATTTATTTGTATTAGGCCTATTAAAATAAGATATGTAAATTATATATTTGTGTGGAAAATGTAATAAAACAAACAAGTAAACAATGTTATTGTATAAAAGATGAATCAACAAGAAATGTTAACGTTTCTCACTTTAGTTTAGAGTGATTGTCTATACCATACTGTTCAACCGTTACAACGCAATAATGGAATTACATTTAGTTTACTAATGTCTTTTTTTGTCTCTAATGTTATGATAATATTTAACCAAATAATTTGATTGATTGGGAATGAAGTATATTTCCTCCATTCAAAACACGTGACTTGCAGACTTATGTCTGAACATGGAGCAAACTTTTCTCTATGGTCCGAACAATGATTCATTCGTAGAATAGTAGAAGTTAATAGCCTAAGACAAGACCTCAATTGTCGCGGTGTCCAGACCGATTTAACATCAAGAAACAACAGTAAATTCAGATCGAAAACATAATCGTATGTTGACATTTTACATAAAATTCGTTTCAGACATGATAACAGAAAACTACTGTATTTATTTTTACTTGTAATTAAGGGGGATGATAATACAATGAAATGTTATGAGCTGTGGTAATAATAATTAAGTTTGTAATTACGAGGTATTTCGCGGTGACACGCGCGAAACAAGTTTAACTCTTATCGTGAATAAAGGAAGCAATGAGTGGCCAATCAACAGACAGGAAATTATTAACTGAATCGTGGAGGAATTCAAAGCAATCTATTAGCTCAGTGTAAGACTAAAAGCCATGGCATTTAAAACGTGTTTTTGTGTTTGTTCGATTTCTGAGAGAGATCCAGAGCATCTTAGAGTTGCACGAGAAATCTTAGTCCGATATAGGTCCATTGAAGTTATCTCCTATTGATAGACCTAATAATTATAATACTAGTCCCTAAGACCTGGAAATTTAGTTAATTCAGTCCTGTCGTTTTATTTCAATAAGCCAGTCTATACACAGCTAAAACTGCTTTACGACGATGCGTCGAGTAATAATAGTCTAATTGAATACCGTAATGCCTGCATTCGTCAGGTAGGCCCTATTTTCATTGGCGGCGGAGCTGTTACGGAATATAAGGCGTCAGCTGTACCAATAATTTAAATTTTCGTTAGTTTGTGACACTTTTAAAAGCAATTTAATGTGAAAGGATGCAATTTTCGAGCATCTAGAAGTTCTATATTCAAACGTTTTCTCACCTCAGCCACATTTCAGCCGCATTATTGTTAAGTTTTAATTACTCTATAAATGGCTGCATAAAAACTAGGACAACTTAGTTTTTGAAAAAGAAAAGGATGCAATTTTTGAGCATCTAGAAATTCTAAATTCAAACATTTTCTCACCTCAGCCACATTTGGGCCATAACCTTATTACGTATGCTCCCCCTTCACTTTTCAAAATTCATGGATCTGATCCCGCTAAATAAACGTACCAAATAAACGAAATAGCAATGGTATTTCCGAGCATCTAGAGGTGGACACGAGTCCTTCTACCGCCCCAAATTTTAAGAGTAGGCATACAGATGGATGCACAAAATTTAGGACATTTCGATATTTTGTAGGGGAAGCACATACCCTTTGAGAATTATAGGCTATACTAGATCGACAGGGGGAACCTTCATTGTGTAAACGACAAAAATGCTATTATTACAAATCAAATCAAATGACGTCATAATCAATACAAACGATAAAATCGTTGATGTTTAACGATTTTATAGTTTTATTTATTATAACGTCATTTTATTACATTTTGTAAGAATAAATTAATATGCCATTGTTTGCATGTTAGATCTTGACTGGATCGTTCTAATGATAAATTACACAATTTCTTGTAAAATTAATGTAACAACTTATTTTTATCGATTTATCGTTGATAGTTACGTCATAGTATAAACCGTAAAAACGGGCCTTTAAATCTTACCTGAATTATCGTTAAGTTTTAATTGCTCTATAAAATGGCTGCATAAAAACTAGGACAAACTAGGTTTTACTATCGATGGTAAAATAATTAATTATAGTTTTATCGTCAGGGATCGTAATTTCTAATGGCATAATTTTTGGGGATAATAGAAAAGACTACAGTGGTAGACCCATTCATTATTTTAAGATCCCCAATTTTTGTTTAGTACGGTTTGGGAAACCACACATACCTAGCGAACTATTTTTTATGCAATAAATATTTTTCAACGATTTATTTAATTGGAATCATTTTCGTGACCCTTGTATGTAACAGTGATTGTTTTAAGAGATAAAGACACATTGTGTATCGTTAATCTAACATGATTGGAACGTGATTGGAAATACACAATGTGATGAGTGAAATTATGAAGTTGATGATACATACAATGTCTTATTGTTTTTGGTTTTTAATCGTGACATACCATTCACTTTCGGCCTGTAACTGAATCGGTAGTCCAAGCCTGTTTTATTGGCAAGGTAGATTTAAGAACTTAACAGACTTAATCCTCTTCCCCGCTATTAAATGGAAACTATTTTTAATAGGCCTACTGTAAATCGTCACTGAATTGTAGAAAAAACACAGACGAATACAACGGTCTTCACCCCCCCACCCCTAAAAAAAAACAAAACAAAACAAAGGAAGGTTGGTTCCTGATTATATTACTATTGAATAGAACTATTTGGCTAGTCATATTTTTATTTTATAGGGAAAAAAACGTGTTCAAACATTTTAACTAATGGGATATAGGCCTATGAAATAACCCAATAGCATTTAATAAGTCTTCATATTCTAGAATGGATTAATAATTATATTAGGATTTTTTTTATTACTATTTACAATAATCAAATCAATATAAATTACATATCATAGAAAATGTAAGTATAAATATAAATTTAAATTAAAATCAATTATACGAATTGGTACAGTAGACAAATAGGCAATTATTAATACAATTTAATTATGGTAAGTATACCAATAATGATGATGATTATTATTACTGAGATATAAACTTGTGTGGACTTACCGTTTGTTTTGGATCTTTTCGCATCACTAACTAACACCATTATTAGAAGCTGGAAGACCATGATAATTGTCCGTATATCCATTATGACTTACAGTGTAAAAAAGTACTCCACCGCCGTTTAAATAGCAATTAGTTCGACAAAACTCAATTCGCGTACGAGTTGTCATAGAAACCTATCTAAAAATGAATTCATTCATGAGTTTGAAGCTTTTGTTTCTTTCCACCTGCCGAAAGGTACACGATGCTAAAATAATGTTGATACTCTTTTTTAATGACTCAATGTATGATGAGATCGTATCAGAAATGCTAGATATGTAAGCGAGATATCCGACTAGATATTGGCGCCAACAGGTGTATATAAATATCGTCTTGTAGAGAGTTACTTATTGTTTTGGTTCCATTCTTATTATCGATGATACGTCAAGAAATTGGGGAATACCTTAGTCGGTCTAATTACAATTAAAAGTGGCAAGCAACGAGCTCCCAACACGCAGTGGGACGCGTACTTTGAGATAAAAGAGACCGTATCGAAATGTTACCGATTTCCGAAACATATAAAAACGGTCATGTTTATATGTTTTTCTATTAGAAAATGTTGTTTACACTAATCGTCATTGGCACGGCAGTCACTTTGACTTACGTTATTTCGCCGTGATCAGGAAAAACGGTTAATAATTCATTTCCGGTTAATTACGTTACTTGGTCTCCAAATGACAAGAACACCAAACAGACCCTTCCCTAGGGTCACAGAGCCCCTTATTATTCTCAGCGTTTCTATAAGGGGATCTGGAGCACGGGTCTCCCCTGATTTGAACGCTCTCGATTTCGTTGCCTCTACTTGTTAAGCGAATGTTCTACATCTCATATTGACAGAAGTGGCTAGTATGTCAGATTTACGCTTATGACATCATTGAAAGTGTATCGTTTACAATCTTTAGACTTGAAGAGGTATCAAAAATATCACACGTGGTTAATATCACTACTAATCCTTTAATGTAGACTTAAAATCCATAAATTGACTGAACTTGTACTAGCTCTGACTTATACAGTGGACGCCTCTGAAGTGTCAATATTTCCTTAAATCAGCAATATTCATAACTAGTTAATTTCAAATGCGTCGTTCTCCTTTCAGGCTCTGATCAAGCATGTCTCCTATTTGATATGTTGTTAAAGTTGACAAAGTATAATATACCCCTCCTCTCAATGTCTAATCACTGGATTTACCGAGATTTGATTACTGTTCTTACAACACCTCATTGGCTAAAAGCGATTGAGCAGTGGATTAAATAAGTGCCGTTCCATTAAATAGCTATCCGCCCTCTGAGTATAAATCCAATGTTAACTTAGAACGTATCTGCGATTGACTTTCTGAAATAAAAAGTACACATACGTTTCACCAAACAACAATTCGTCTGAACTAGAGTAATAAAAAGTTATAAATCTGAATAGGATGAGTGTGTTTAAGATACAAAGGTGACCCTCATTATAACGTCATGACAATAAGCGAGGTATTCGAATGGTGTATACTGGTTACATATTGACACAGTGAAGTAGGGGGTAAACACACTGTTTAACCACCGCACTCCTCATCATTCAATAGTGATTGTATGTATTGGCCCACTGTTGAAGGAATAGACAGCATATTCATACAAGAGTTTTATTGCAATTTGTCCAAATTTAAACCAAATTTTATACTATTGTGATTTACGTAAGTAGAGTATTACAAAATAATACATGCCATTGTAAATAATATTGGCGTCACAATTTACTAAAACAAACACTAGGCCTATAAAACAACCTTCGCATAACTATTAACCTAAAGCATGGAATTCATCTAATATAACACAGGGCTCACCGTACAATGATAACCAATTAAGTACAAAGACTTGTTTCCAAAGTATTGGAAGGTGAACCGAGAGACAACTGTCTCTAACCTAAAGCCCGGTTCCCACTAGACGCGAACAAGCGTCGAAATGTGACGCGTGCGGCTGAATCGAAGGTTCGCGAGCAAATTCGCAAGAGTTGATCCATGGTCAACATTTTTTCGCTTGACGCGTGACGCTCAAGAATTCGCTTGTCAACGTTCAGTGGGAATCGGCCTTAACATAGCCCATGTTGCATACGAGACCAACGGCTTAACGTTTCATCTGAAAAACGTGCGCTATCCACTTTTCCTCCAGCAGAAACGCATGGGGAGTGTATTCGAACAGGGGACCAATGAGTCTTCGCGATTCAGCTCAGAAGCTCAGGGGCGGATATAGAGGATAATAGTGAGGTTTCGCAAACTTACGAAATACGAAAACGAAAACGGATACGTCACACTTTGATTTTTGAAAGTTCCTAAATGTGTTAAAAAATATATCAGATTTTCTACCTATAAATTGTTGATGATCGTCGTAAAATACTGACCAACTGTGACAGATATTTAAGGTGTTGTATTCAAATGTTACAAGAATTTATGACGTATCCGTTTTCGTATTTGTATTTCGTAAATTTGCGAAACCTCACTATAATTATTGTCAGAAATACATGTGCGCCCCTGTTATACTACGTGCGCCGCCTCTACATTCCCAAAATAGAATACACAGGCAAGATGCAGACAAATAGGCCTACAACATAGAATTGTCGAAATTCCATAAATAACGGTTTTTTTTTCTTTTTTTTATACTCGAAATCCTGAACACACCTACCGGGATTTTGCGCCCCCTCTTTCGCACGATCCTGGATCCGCCCCTGAAGATAAACTAATTTATCACTTTTGTAGGAGTACATTCAGAGTTGTTTTATTTATTTAAGATCTGATGATAAATTAACACAAACCTTATCATGTTGTATTAAATTCGTTACATAAAACTTAGAATGCCTGTACAACATTTTACCCCATTCGCTATATAAAACAAGACACACGTGCAATGTATAGACTTAGGCTACTATCAAACCTATCATACTAAAAATCAATTAATTTTATACTAAATTAATTACATCAATATCAAGTCTATCGCGACTCCGCCCACACAACCCCCACTGGAGGACCAATGCGACCCCTTTATCTTTGCCGCCTTTAATTTTAACCAAAAAGTCCATTTAGAAAATACGTCAGAATGCATTACAATTAAATTTTGTTTCCACATTCTCCTGAAATATTATACAATTGCTGAAAAACAGAACCCAAACAATCTAATTATCATTACACGTTATATAATGTAATAAATTATAAGTCAAATGGCAAAATAAATTGGGATCAATAGTTAGGTATAAGCGTAACATGGCATTAATAATATGATCTAGTCTTTTATTTTTGTTGTTGTTAATGCCGTTAGTGGGATTTTCAGGAAGGCATTTTCTTCAAACGTACAAAAAAATCATCTTACTATGAGGTCATAGGCCTTGTAGTTCGTAAAATAAGGTAAAGGGCCATTTTTTCCGCATTTTCGTACTTATGGGGGCTCGTCACTCATTTGGATCGTTAACCCGTTATTAACAAGGGTGACAAAACCGGCACGGTAGATACGACCTGGGAACAGTTAACTGTTCCCTGATACGACGACCGCCGTACTAACATTTTAAGCGATTTAAATATTAATTTTTATCTGGAAGATTCCATGATGACTGTCAATCAAATACAGACTATACATTCAACTCAATTGTGACAATTTGAAAAAGCATTCTAAATGTAACAGGTTGCAATTTCAAAATAGTTTGATGTTTCTAGTCCGATAAAGTTTCCTCGCCTCATCCTCAACCTTTAGTGTAACTGAGGTACGTGGGAGGGTCACTGTACCACAAGCACACTACCGTTCCGAATTTTCGACTTAGGCAAGTTTGAATAAAGTAATATTGTTATTGCTGGATCCACCCCCCTGAAGGAACAAACAAAATGTAACATTAAATCAACAACTCGAGTATTAATACTGATCATCTAGAGGTGAAATCAGACAGTTTCCGCGTGGGAATTGGATACCGGGACTCTCCTGTCGTAACAATTTCTAAGTGTTTCCGTTGCCTCTGAATTAAGCCCACCCCTTTCCCAAAATCCTGGATATACTCTTTACCCCCCCCCCCCCTGAATGATTCGAAAACTTTTTTAGCATTCAAATAGTAATAATACTGCTGGTTTCCTCTCAAGTGTATTTTGCATACTATTGAGCATCTTTAGATGTTAAAGTGATTTGTTTAACTACGCAGGCGTGCCTTGTGTTTATCCAAAAGGATCAAATCTCTTAAAGAGCTAGCGAAACTTAAAACAAACAAGACCTAGACAGTTGAAAACAAGATACACAATTTATTCATATCATACAAACGTCAGATTCATTCACGTCAGAGTACCTAACTTTAACTTTAAAGCAAAACTTTGCAAAAATGGATTTAAACTTACTGTATTTTAGAGACAGCATGTCGTTTACCATTGGATCTTGTTTTGATTGTTTTAGAAAGAAAGTTTAGCAGCGGTTTTCCTACCCATATCATGTGTTAGATCTATAGCTTAACTGCATGGAAGACTGGACTCTAAGCTTGCTTTAGCCCCTTAACATGTTCATTTCGCTAACGGTCTTACTCATGTCAATATTTGATTACAGAATGCATGATCATTTCTATTTCTTCTTTCCGCCAAAAGAAATTGATTTATTTTCAACAATAGTTAAAACTCAGGAATTAGAATTGATGTTTACATAGGCGAATGAATTCTTTGTTTGATGACTGGAACCAATGTCGGAGAATTGCCTTTTAAGTTACTAATGAACGACGACAAAACACACGCTAGATTTCAGGGTGCCGTGAGCTATGGATTAAGTCAGAAAGTTATTCTTGAGTGAGAAAGTCGAGAACCCAAAACGAACGATTAATCTTGTATTTTCTACATTTAAACATGCCTAGGTGTTAAAGGAACAATTTGATTCATTACTTAGCAAATTTTACCGTAATTTTGTTTTCAATTGCATATTTCACTGACAAGCAGCCAACTTCTTATTAACATTACAATAACATTAATTTCCAATAAAAACAATTAGATTTTAATTATGCTGCAAGCAAGTAGGAAATCGACCATGTTTTAACAAACGTGAGCAAGTCTCATTGCCATAAATTTAATAATCAAAATAAAACATTAAGGGCATGCAACGTAGATTAATGTTATTACCGAATAAATTTATTCAAAAATAATATTGTTTTTTATGTCTTTATACAGATATAATATCGCCAAATGATGGAAGCAATAACAGACATGTTATACAACGTATACAAAATGACAACAGATTTTAGTTTCATGATGCTAACTTTATTTAGAAAAAAGATACAAACATGTTTCGGCAGTCAATTGCCATCTTCATTACACTGAAGAT
>JAOTQE010055879.1:0-19870 GCA_025631205.1 Nesometra sesokonis
GACTCAGGTCGCCTGCGGGTGAAAAATAGGAATTCGAATCTGTCGACTATAGTCGCCCGCGATTTTTTAAGCGTTAAGTCTGGTATACACATACATTGTTGACTTCTGGCCTCATGTAGTTTTTCGAAAATATGTTTAAATAAAAGCATTTTAGTATTCAGACTTGTGTGTGAGAAGGTTACAGTTTGAGACAGTGCCATTCTTACAACTGACATGACATGACCCTATGGGGCTTAGAACGAGTCTATTGAAAAGAGCTTGTCCAAAAAGCACTTGGTATCTTTTAAATGAAAGCGAGAGACTGCTAACCAGGCACGCTTTCACTGTGTTTTTGGGGTGTAAAATCCGTCTTCCATGGCATTTCGCATTAAATTCTAAAATATTTTTGCTGTTTTGCAAAGGCAGTTTTAAATAGAATTTAGGTGAAAACCATTTTAACTATTTTAAATGTTCATTCGTACATACTATTTTTTTTTTGAAATTGGAAAAGAATGAATAGATTTTAAATTGAAAAATAAATTGAAAACAAAAATTAATTATTGTGTCTTCTATAACGAGAATCATATTCATCACCTTCGCCTTATTAGAACGGTCTTGTTAAACGATATCTTAACTGACCATGCCACTAAAGTGTGTAATACTTCCAGTTCTATTTTAGAGTTCTTGATTTATTTTTCCATTTCCTGGTGAAACAAGTTTTCGGTTTTGTGGGTCTAGGGGACACCTTTGAGTGTAACTTTAAAAAAGGGCGATGGACCTTTGCTGAAAATGAAATATAATTTATGAATAGAAATTTCATGCATGTCCATTCAAAACCTTACGACAACACCAACAACAACAAGAACAGGAGTGAGGTTGGCATGGACCTAGAATTGAAATTTCTTATTTTCCATAATATAAGATACGATAATTTTATTCATCCACCAAAATGGAAATTTTGCTCATCATAAATACAAAGCAAACAGTACATAAACATAATAAACAAGATATCAAAATGGTAAAAATGAGTGAACTCCTAAAACAATTGTTATGCTACAATTATTATAAAAACATCATCATCATCATCATCATCACCATCACCATCTTTATTACCATCATTGTTATCATTATCTCAAAATTCAAAATATAACGCCATCTTCTAACCTCGCTGTTGTATTGGATGATACCGGAGAGGATAAATTAGTTTGCATAACAGTTTTTGCCTTAAGGAGCCTCACCCTACCACTCGGGTTAATATACTGTACATTGCTTTTTAAAAATATATAGCTAGTATAAAGCCATATAGTTTCTACCAAGTAAATCATATAATATACCATGATTATTAAGGAAAATTCCATTTCATGTAAAATATTTCTTAAGTTGAAATTAATGCATTTGAGAGCATGGATCAGGATAATTGAAATTGAATGCAAAGTAAAATATTTTACCATACATTTCAGTGTATGCAATGAATAATATTAGAATTTACTTAACTAAAATAGTACTGTAGTTTGGTGGTTAACCCTTTCAAGTTGTTGGGCGTCTCTCCGACGCCATGAAAAACCCTCTATTTCAGCGTAGGGTGTCTCTCCGACGCCATGAATAATAATGCTAAAAAATCGTTTTGGAGGTATGCTGCCCTCAATTAAAACTTCTGTATTGATATCACATTTTTCGTTCGATATCCCCCATTGGTCAAATAGTTTTCACAATGGCTGCGCCCAGTTTCGAAGGTCGTTTTTGTCTGGCGGATGGTGTTTTCTGGACCAAGTGGATTTTATTTGGCCCACCTAGAGAAAACTGGTAGTATTATGGTGACTTTTTCATTCTATGTATGACAAGCTAACATTAGGGAACAAAATAAAAAAAATGTTAAATTTGATCAATAAGTATTCGGCCTAGGCCCATTTGTGTGTGACCCCTTGGCGGCCATATTTGTCACGTGACCTTGAAATGAGGTCAAAGGTCAAATGCCCCCCCCCCCCCGGCCTCCCCGCTGGCGCCACCTTTGTTCTTATCGCCCATTAAAAAAAAACAATAGTTTTTTCATTTCATTTTCACCAGTAGCCTTTCTCTTGTTTATTTTCTTAAGAAGTCTCTGGTCTTGGTATATTATTGTAAATAATTAAGCCTACTATAGTTAAATTTACCTAGGCCAACATTGCCTAAGTCAAATCATTTCTAAGTCAAATTTATTTTCTATGCCATTTTGGTGTTTTTTCCATTAAATAGCAATCTCTAAATTCTTCAATTTTTTTTAATGTCACTTTGGATTCGACTTAGGAAAGTTTAACTGTACTACTTTTTTTCCTGTTAACGCTTGTATGGAACATTTTTATAAACATTTTTATTTGCCCATATTAGGGTAATCATAATTTATACTAACAATATGGTAATATCGCTACCGAGTCCTTAATATTTGTAATATGAAAAAGATGCCTTTTGGAACATAATTCTCTGCACTCGATGTTCGTCAGTGTGTACAGGTTTCAGCCATATCTCATGGCTGTGATTCACCACTACAGTGGCGCCCTCTTTTGATGAAGTAGAAAGCTAGAGCCCCCCCCCCCCCCCATTGAGGTCGGACTCTGATGAGACTGGAGTAAACTGTTGGCAATTCCAGACAAGAGTCTTTGTTCAAACTGGGTTGATGTTGATTTCAATGGCTTCTCTGATACGGTGTTAATAATATTCTTAACATTTGTTTACAAACCAGACCACCTTATTATTTAACTACCTTATTTAAATTTTCCTTGTATTAATTTTACATGTCCAATTTTGTAATTTTAATATAATTCCATATCCCAAAGTTTAAAACTTACTTTTTTCTGTCTTTCAGACACTTTTCTGTCTTTTTTATGTCTATAGTATTGTAGTTATTTTATTTGGATTTGTTTGTTATATTTTTGTGTGAATCAATAAAAATAAAAACAAACAAATAAATAGCTACCCAACAGGAAAGATATACTATCATGCATTGCTTCTACTAATAATATGAGGTTTAGGTGGTGGCGTTGTTGTTTGCAATTAAATAATACTTTGCTTTAGTTACTACAGTACGATAACAATGAAATTCCCAAAAATTATTGCAAAATACCATGTGGACACTCACGGGTGGCGGGCAAAATCGCTACATGAGCGAGTTGAGAAATCTCATTCGCGCCCGCCAGCCTCTGCACTTACCCGCCCACATCTGCCCCCACCTAGTAGGGAATGGGTCCATTGAAAATAATATTGACCGATATTGACCGACACATCTGCCTCATGGAAGCACAGCTTAATCCGATATAAAAGATGTGGTATTTGGACTACCAAAATAAAATGGCGTCCCACTTTTAAACAAACCTATCCGGCTGTTTAGATCAACATAACAGGAATTCTAGAATTTGTATCATGAAGCATACTGTTGCATATTATGAAAGATCTGAATATAAATGAATGATAGTACACAGATGCTCAAGGCTATAAATAAACCAGTTATGTTTTAAAAATACAAAACATGACATGTTCAGGAGCGGTGAAAAGATTATGCTGAAAAGGTACTTGAAGAGAAGTTAAATCAATTAACAGGGATTTCCGAAATTATACCATACATAACCATACTGTTGCACATGTTTAGGTATTAAAATTTAATATGAATGATAGTGCACAGATGTTCATGACTATAAATTATGTAACCTATGTTTTATAAAATGCACAATATGACAACATCAGGTGTATAGTTGAACCTAGATAGAGAAAAGGGATTTCTGAATCTACTTTATGGAGAGAAATTTTATTTTACATGAACTGATAATAAGACCTTAACTCTCAAAACACAACACTAAATGTCATGCTAAACTGGGTTCAAGATTATAGCCTCATCCGCACTGAACATCGTTAAAACTAACAGACTCGTCAGTTAGTTTAACCAGAAAAAGTCCCATGCAGACATTCAAAGAAAATTTGTAGGCTGCCAACCCAAAATTTAGAATATCCGGAACCGTTAAAATTACTCAATATGATGTCCTTTGTTAATAAAATTAAATATATTATTTTAAGTTTTGTAGCTAAATCATTATATGACCTCTATAATTTTAATATTTTAAAGAATGTTTCAATTAACTGCAGACACCTTGATCATTTTAAATTTATTCATACTTTTTTAAGAACAAATGCCTTTAAATTCAATTTGTTTAATGCCTTTCCTCGTATCTGGGAAGAACTTGATTCTGATAGTCATGACGAGCTACTCATTAATATCAACTCATTTTTAATTGAAACTAAAAATCATTTTATAAACTTATAATTTCATTATTTAATGTAGATAGCATCATTTGTTCTATGTTTGATAATGTATGATGTTCTTTATTTTAAGTCAGTCTTGTTTTGGAGAGCTCCCAGACAGTTTATCTAGGCTCTAGATTACTTTTGAGCAATCCAGTCCAGCAAAACTGGCTTGTTTTTAGTAGTCTGTATAATTTGAATATTGCTGTCTATTGTATTATTTTTTTTTCTTTTTTGGACAAAATAAATAAAATGAAATGAAATGCAAATGCTCTTCTTAAAATTGATGCCGGCCACCAGTTAGTTTTCTAAATTGAAATGTGCCCAGTAAGACTTACCAAGTTTTACCCTCCTGGAAAATCAAATGTGAACCATTTTCGGAAAGCGTTTAATTAAGAAAACGGATTGTATATTGCAAGAGGTACCGGTCCATCATTTCTCGTACAAATAGGTTTTATAACAGTTTTTATCCGGCTGCCATTCGGGCACTAAATGCCAGTTAAACCCCGTACTAGAGTGATGTGACACATGTGATTGGAATTAGTTTTTGCATATAGTTGTTATTTTTTTTTTGTCTCAGAGCAAACACAATTTCTTTGTATATTTCATATGTAATGACAATAATGGAAATGGTCATTTCCACCGATGAATGAATGAATGAACAGCGCGACTTTAATGATAAACTGACAGTCCTAGCCTCATTCAGACTGGAAATATTTTGGTAAAACTTACAAATTCACCGGTTAGTTTGATCGACAAAAGTCCCATGGCGATTTCTAAATTACTCATACTGTTGTTAAGTGTAGGTAATGATTTTTAACATAGTTTTCAACAATTTTTTTATTTAATTCAAATTGTAGAGTCCTCAAATGGGCATGCCATACAGAGTTATGCTACGTACACATACATGCATTGTAATTCCAAAGAGACTGTTTCTGCTCAACAAAAAGTCCTGCTTTTTAGATAAAAATGTTCTGCTTTTGAACACTAAGGGGTTAGAATGTTATAGATACAGTTAGAGCATTTTAGTATAGTGTTCAACACTGCTGTGTTAAATCTATCAATTAATTGCCATGTTATGTTTCATAATTATCTGAAAGTCACACTAAATTATTAAGTGTAAGTGCAGTTTTAAAGATGTATTGTCACTTGAAAGTGACCAAAAAATCAATGACTTTAATTTTGAAACTAACTTGCTCATAATAAAGTAACATTAAATTTAAGAACTTGAGAATAGAAATTAATGTATTAAAACACTGTTTAATAACATTATTACACTGAAAAATGATAAAAATTTAAAAGGCTTCCAGCCTTTTTGATGTTTTTGGCTGATTTTTAGCATATAACATTGCAATGTTGGGGATAAATAATTTTAAGATACCCTAATTTATAGTTGAATGGTCATAACTTATATATTTCTTCGAAACTAGCAAGTTATTTTCAAAATCCATTTTTTGTCATTTTTCAAGTGACAATACATCTTTAAAGGAGTTGAGGTTATCCAGTTGCCTTAAGTTATCTGGTGATTCCACAAACAAGGACCAGCTACACACTGGAAGATCTTTCAGCAAATGTGGAATGTTTACTGAATGGAATATGAAATGTACCACTGATATTTATTCGGTTTAACAAATGTTTAAAAAATGCAAAACATGACATGTTGACCGAGTAGTGAACAAATTATGCAGAAACAGGTAGGGCAACCAATTAAGGAGGATATCCGGATTCACTTTATGCATGAAATCAACTATTCTACACAGAGTATGCGGCAACATTATGTGCATCATTCATATTCAATTTATTTGACTATAATTACATGCGACATAAGAATATTCGATCAAAAACTTTATCAGTAATGCATAGATGGGATTTAAGCCAGCATGTTTTGAAGCAATATTTCAATGTTGGGTTTTTCATCATCAAGAATCTGTATGTTAGATTTTGATGTATACCCTGAGAAGTAAGGTACATGGCAACCTCTTTTGAAGCAATATTTCAATGTTGGGTTTATTGTCATCAAGAATCTCGTTGTCAGTTTTGGTTGCATATCCCGAGAAATAAGATACATGGTATCACGTCTGGAAGCAGTATTTTTCAACATTGGTTATTATCTGCAATAAAGATATACACCATCATGTTTTAAAGCAATATTTCAACATCGGTTAATTATCAGGAATCTATATGCAAGTTTTCAGATGCATATTCCATGAAACGAGATCCACGCAATATTTCAACATTGGTTACTAGTATGTTATTATCAGGAATCTGTATGCGAGTTCTAGATGCGTCTTCCAAGAAACGAGATCCACGCCACCATATTTTGAAGCAATATTTCAACATTGGTTGTATGATTGTCAGGAATCTGAGTTTTGGATGGATTCCAAGAAACGAGATCCATGATGTCATGTTTTGAAGCAATATTTTCAATCATCATTATTTCATTATTAGTAAGTTTCGGTTTAGATTAAAAACGTATATTTACATGGACACACAAGCCATAGGGGATTCTGAGTGCCAGCATCCTTGAAATGGCATCTGTGGGATGGCTAAATAGGAACACCACTTCCCCCAAAAATTGACTCAAAATTATTTTTTAGTCTGTTATAATGGCAATGGTAGTAATTGTAATGTTGTGAAATATGGAATATAAAATGCAAAGCAGGGCATATTAGTGCAACTGAAGTCTTAGATAAATCAGGATACATACTACTTGGTTCATGGACCCTCCCTCCCCCTCCTGCTTCCTCCCTCCCCTCCGGCTTCCTTCCTCCTCTCCTGCTCCCTCCCTCCCCTCCTCCCTCTCCTCCTACTTCCTTCTTCCCCTCCTGCTCCCTCCCTCCTCCCATTCCCAAGACATAATTCTTGATCCAACCTAGCTGTAATAGGCTACACTTACAGTCAAACTTGATGAATCTTCTATTTTGCACTTTCACCATTTCTAATCAGCTTTCATTAATTAAACCCCTGTCATTGTTAACCAATCGACATTCAGTCTACTGGTAGAAATGTTCAGCCAAGTTGTTTGTGATGGCTATTAGCTTTTAATAGCCATAGAATCTCAGACCTGAACTTCATTTGACCCCTTCAGGGATTATATTTTAGATCTGGATTTTAAGAAGGTTAGTTCATTTTTGTATATTCTGCTGTTGATTTATTTGCTTTTAGTTTCGGTTAGAGGAGCTCTAGGTCTACCTGTCTGGTTAAGTAAGTAACTAAGTATATGAGGCTAATTGCTGATTAAATTTCATCGGTTTTTATAGATATAATATTATGTAAAAGTTCTTTGAAATAAAACCAAAATTACGCTTACTTGTATACGTTTCGTTGACATCCAGTTAACATCGTCAGTACGATTGTGTCTGGTTTTCAGATTTCGTTCTTTCTCCTGATGTTTTTTGGTGGGCGCCACCAAGGTTTGAACTTTCACTCTTTTCAAGAAGGCTGTTGTATCAAGAATCAATCTGGATACAGAAAACTAAAAATAATATGAATCGAGATGAGGGGGCATATCATTTGTCCAACATCCGACAGCCTTCTTGAAAGAGTGAAAGTTCCGTTGATGGCTCCCTTGGGAGGTTAATTTAGAGATGTTTGGGTCTTAGTTATATTGCCTATTAAAATATATAAATTTTAGAAAATCTGCATGAATAAAATTTTCATGCATGAAAACTGACCTAAAACATTTAGTATGAAATATAAGTATCATTTTATTCATAATTACTTAAAACTAAATTTCACAAAATTTAACTTACGACCTATTTTGGTGATTACAGTATCTCAATTTTATCTGACCTACGATCCAACTCATTCTGTTGTCACTGTTCCTGGTGTGTTTTTTAGGTCCGTGTGAAGCGGTCCTTAGGTTCTCACTCATTTCTTGTTGTTGGTGTTGTTGCAACCATAACTTTAAAAGCATCCAGCGTCTCCAGTTTTGAACGGACATGCTTTAAACTTTGTACACATAAATTAGACCCCATTCCCAACAGACGTTCATCGGCCTAAATGTTTTAAGTTACACCCCAGGTTCTCTCTTAGACCCAAAAAACAAAAAACGCATTTCATCAAGTGGTGTAAAATAATAATTTCAACAAGCGCATGAGTAGCTCGGTTGGTTAAGACATAGTTTAACATGACCGTTCTACAAAAGTGAAGGTCAATGGGTTCGAGTCCCACCACAGTAGTGTCTGCCTTTTTTTTATTTTGTTTTTGTTTTTTTTTGCAAAATCTACTAAAAACCTTAGTTAAATCCATGCTACTATAGTGCTCGAGTAATTAATAATGAAGAAATGCTTTACTCTCCAAAATCGCAGTGGAAGCATGGACCTGGTGAGCGATCGCTCTTGTTCTTTCTGATCTACATCTGTTCTTTAATTTTTTTCTTACTGATTTGGTTCTTTTTGTAGAATTGTAATGTTGAAATTAATTACAGTAGTTGTATTTGGTGGCATGATCAGTAACTGCAGACTTGCATAAAATATTAGAAGCAGAAGCTCTTCCTACTCGTGTTGTCCCCTTCATGTTAATTTCTACATCTTCCTGATGTTCTTGAATATTTAGGTGAGCTGTTTCATAGTGTAGGAGCTAGTATTTCAAATGATCTTCTCCATAAATCTTCAAGCGACAAGATGGTAGAATATGTAAAAGAGTTGAGACAGTCATAGATTTACGTCATAACTACTAAATTTGCTTTAAAATGTTTTTTTTTTGAGATCAGAAATATAAGGGAGTTCCCTTTGAAAAAAATAACTCTGTTAACATGGTAGATAATGATAGTGACAAGGTAGATATAGGTAGTTAACAGGGTTAACCCTATAAAAACTACATATCAAGGGATACTACCAAGGATATGGCCAGCAATGCTCTACAAGTATACATAGGAAAATACAGCCATTATTTAGAATAAACCTTAAGGTCTTAATAACATCAACAGACAGGGTAATTATATACTACTGTACCTTAGTAGGTAGTTCTCTGTGTTGCTAGGTAGATCTCCCCAGTAATTTAACATGATAGATCAACCTAGTCAGAGGGTGTTATTTTTTCAAAGGGTTAACCCATAAAGTGCTTTATGTAAAATTAGTACTTTGAAAGCAATCCTCTGCTTGACAGTAAATCAGCAAAGTTGTTTGAGAATGGAGTTATATTGAACAGGTGACGGGTGTATTCTACATGATTGTCTTGTTTACAAAATTTAAGGTTATTTGTAATATATTACAATAATATACCTTCATATCATGCAAAAAACATTATTATACTGGATTATTATATGTTTTTGAATCACCATGGTAACATTAGTAGCGGACTGTTAACTACTAGCAATCAGACAATGTTAAATTGGGCATGGTTAATTAAACATTGGTAAATTATACATTTAGACTGCTGTTGTCTATGAAATTGTAATCTAGTAGCTTAACAAGTACAGTACCATGTTTGCCTTCCAAACAAGGAATTCTGAGATTGAACCTTGCTGCTATCCATTTTATATGACAATTCCAAAGTCCCTAAGCTTTCATTATGAAATTACTTTAGGTTGTGCTGTACAGTTGAGCTGAGAAAAACTCATAACACAAAATAACAAGGCAAAGTAATCGTAAACGTTTACACCCTCGCCTATGTTTTGGAGGCGGTTATGTTTTCCCTCTTTGTGTGTTTGTTAGTTTGTGTGTTCATTTATGAATAGCCTAAAGCCATAGTTTTCACTCTTTCCTACTTTCACTGTGATATCTACTCATGGTCAGGGATGTATCAGGCACACTGAATTAACATACTACATACTCTATTCAGGGTCAAGAAAGGTTATGTTTGAAATTTTAGTTGCAAAAGCTAACAGTTAGGACCAGAGTGTATTATCATATCAGTAACTGTCAAGCCTGTTTAGTTATCTACTGTATTTTTTGTCACTTAAGAGAGTGCAGTAAACACAAAATCATACAGATTAGAATTCAGAATTCATGTGGTAACAACATGTAGGCCTATAATATTAATAATAATTTAAATTTTCTTCAGCCAACGAAGTTGGAGAAGGTTATGTTTTGCCCTGTTTGTGTGTCTGTGTTTATCTTTTTTGTGTATCTGTTTGTGAAAAGTCTGAAATCCAGAGTTTTCACCAGAAACTCTTAAAACCTTGCCATAATGTTCCTTGACTAAGTATCTCAAGCTGATTAAATTGTGAAGGAGTAGGGTTGAATGACATGAACAAGGTCAAGCAAAAGTTCAAATTTACGTAATCAGCCATACATTCTTCCATAGTTGTCACATAGTCTTCAAACTTAGTTAATATTTATTAAGTGTATGAGAGTTCATGCAATATGTCACCATAATAGATTATATTTTCTATTATAGTAGTGAACCATTTGTTAGTTGTTGGCAGAGGTTTTGCACTCTACAAGTGCAGATGTCTAGTTATAGTGCCTTACAGGGGATGCATGTCTCTCCTTTCTTATATTTACAAAATTATATGAGCAAATTTAAAAGGAAGAAGTCGTGCTTACTTACCAGCAGAGAAAGTATTCAGACTATTCATTTTGTTCAGTTTTCAGACAGTTTGATTTAGAGAAAGCAGTGTCTGCACTATGGGTAGGGTATACAACCCTACCCTCAATCCCCCATCCCGCCTCCCCACATTGGAGCTCTGTAGGGTAATGTCAAGGTCCAGTTGAGCCCAATACCAAAACGGTCTAAAAAGGCACGCAAAATATGGAAAATAAGGTTTTTTTTAAAATTTTTGTTTGTCAAATTGAAAACCAAGAACACGTCCACCTGAACCTCCTTCCCTACCTGCCAGGGGTATTGCCCTGATGTCGGGGAATTCCGGGCACTGTCACTGAGAGAGTCACCCGGACATTGGTTTCATGATTTTTAAATTTAAAAAATGTCTGATTTAGAGAGAAATTTGTTTCTATGGAAGGCCGGATTTCAGAGGTTTGACCGTACAAAAGATGCTCAAAAGCGATCAGTAGGCTCATTGAATATGGTGCATTTTTTAGATCTGGTTAGAGCTCAACAATTACCCGTATGCAGAGGTTCCAAGTTGTAAAAACAAAATTCTAGATTTTCATGTGGTCGTCCATACACCCTTTGTAACATGTAAACTACATAAAATGTGTGTAAAATACCCTTGTTTAAACACATTGCTTATTATGAAAAAGTAGTTTCTGATTTTGTCACTTTTAATGTATGCCATTATAATACTCTTCATAAAAACACTGTTAAAATTCACATTTCCTTATTTTCAACCAATATTTTGAAAAAATAGGCCAAAAATATGGTCTAATTGTGAACATTTTTCAAAACCTGGAGAATTTCTGAAGAAAACTAAATTCCAGGAGAAAATTTGATAATTCCGGGAGCCCGGGAGATATTCCAAAATTCCTGGAGACTCCAGGATAATCCTGGAGACTTGGGAGCTCTGCGTATGATTAATTAAATGCTCATTTCTTCCAGAATGTATCACAAAAATTAAATTTCTTTGCAAATTTACCTGATTATTATTTCGAAAATAATATACATGGTTAGTTCCTCTTTACATTTATTCTCAAGTAGGAAAAAGGTGAAAGTTTTAGGCTAGGCCTAGACAATTTCATATGTTTCCTCCTTACTAAGCTAGTAGGTTTTTTAGATCATACCTGCACACATGTTACCCAGGCTATTCTCTCCATAGTAAGTACCGTTTTGTACGTGCACATAGGTCACTGTTAGTTACTAAATTTAAACTCCCCTTAGAAAAAAATGACACCCTCCAACTAGGGTTGACATGGTAGATAATGGTAGTGAAAAGATAGATCTAGGTAGTCAACAAGGTTAACCCTGTAAAAACTACCATTGACATATAACATTAACATTATTATCCTATTGTGACCAAAACCTATAAATTTCTCAATTAACACAAGGTCATCTCCCCTCTCAAGGGAGACTACCAATGATATATAATAATATAAAGTTCTTATATAGCGCAGAACACATCAATGGCATCTCAATGCGCTTAACATAACAAAGAAAAACAACCATTCCCATTAATACAACAAATGGCTAAATTTTAGGATCCACCGAAAAATGAATTCTGTCATTTTGCATTTTTTTAAATATGTTTGAAAGTAATAAAATGGTATAAATATTACAGATCGTTATTTTATTTATACATTTAAATAAAATAGATCCAAATTTAGAATGTTTTCATTTTTTTGACTTTGGAAGAAATGGACCATTAAGTAATTAAGCTTTTTTGTGATGGTCAGGAAAGTCAGTAGGCTCTTGAAAATAATATTTGGGGCAAAACCACCAAGTTTTCACACAGGAAGTTATTGAGAAGCAATAGACAATATAAACAAATATATAGGAATTTTTTGTCTATTTTGGTCCACACCTTTGGTTGAGATTTCCAATATTGATAATTGACCCCTTTTAAAGCTTACAACAAGTGTAATATGGTTTCAATATTAATTCCATTTTTCAATTTTGTGACAACTTGGTAGTTTTGCCGTGACATGTCTCTTTTTTTTATAGTCCTGAAGGGAACTGCATCTGAATTTAATCAAAGATTACAAGTCAGACTGAGTTTCAGAACAAAGTTACAAATTAAAATAAATTTCAAATCAACTAAATTAATGCATGATTAGAAAAATAAACAACTTCTCCTCATAGATGAGCAGCTTTTACACAATTTAGAAAGATGGTAGCCCAGAGGTCACCGAGATACCAGTGCGTCTTCAAAATGAAAATAAATTTCCTAGAAAAGATAATTTTAAGCACATTTAGGAAATGATGTTTGGCAATGTTCACTGGAAGTCTGCTATTTTGGCATCAGTTTGAGACTATACAATTGGTAGTTGTTAGACAATGTGTGGGCAAATGTCCTAGTTTTAAATGAACCTGTTCTCAGGTCTTTTGAGTTCACAAGATAATTAATTTAAAATGAATAACGGATTTTAGATAAATTGTTATTTTATACAGTTTTATAATGAGAGTAATCAGAAATAGACCTAATAATTACTGGAAATCCTTGTGGGGTTTATAATAAATTAGAATTCTCCTTTGATAGGTTTATAATTACAAAAATACTTCAGTTAAAACTTTTACCAAGCTTATTGAAATATTCTAAAAGAATACGTCTTTTTAGGTCCGCACGAAGCGGACCTTAGGTTCTCACTTATGTTCTTGTTGGTGGTGTTGTTGTTGTTGCGACCATAACTTTAAAAGCGTCCAGCGTCGCCAGTTTTGAACGGACATGCTTGAAATTTTGTACGCATAAATTAAACCCCATTCCCAACAAACGTTCATTGCCCTTTTTTTTTAAGTTACACCCTAGGGTGTCCCCTATACCCACAACACCAAAAACGCATTTCGTCAACTAGTGTAAAATACGGTTAATTTCAACAAGCGTTTGAGTAGCTCGGTTGTTAAGACATCGTTTAACTGACCGTTCTACAAAAGCGAAGGTGGGATCGATTTAACCACGGTAGGCCGTGGCTATTGTATTTTTTTTTTAATTTTTGTTCGGAGGAACATTCAATTTATTTAAAACTTTTTATCTTAATTTTGCTCTTTCAAACATTTTTTTCTGCAAATCTACTACCTTAAAACTTAAAATCATGCGACATGGTCTAATAGTGCTATAGTAATTAATAATTGAAAATGCATTTACATCCCGAAATCGCTTTGGAAGCGCGGACCTGGTGAGCGGTCGCTCTTGTTCATTCAGTAGATGCTAATTGGCATCTATGGTTTCATGGTTAGGTATCTTTGGGGCGGGGTAGATCGTTTTTGGTCGCCACGAATCTTCTGTCAACAATTTCTATGGTACGCCATACTCAACTTGTTCAATTACAATTTTTCTTTATCAATGATTTAATAATTTTGAGCAAAGAAACTAGCTTAAAGGCCAGGCTAGCCTAGGCCTAATTGTATTCGTATTTTAGAGTAATCCATAGGCCTGGGCCTAGGCCTATTTCAATTCATTCCTTACCAACATGATTACATTAGAATTCATAACTAAAACGAACTTAAGAAACATATTATTATTGATAAAAGCAAAATAAATTGAGTTGAAATCAAACAGTGCAACTGGCGTTCCATAGTTTGGGGTGTCATTGGTGGCGGGTGATTATGTCAGTGGCAAAAAATGATATAAACCTTTGGGACATGTGACTGTAAAATACCGTTCCAGGTTTTGGAGAGTTTTTGTACTGTACCTTCTCTGATCTCGGTTCAGTTTTAATTGGGTTACCTGAACATGATTCGCTACCCCCATGCATGAAGTATCCGTGTTCTTTGTTGCAAAAAAAACAACATGTTAGGATCTTTTTATTTTGGCAGAGAGTTATTGCCTTGTGCTGTATTAGGCCTAAAAAATTGTTGAGTTCGCAATTAAGCAAACTATTTGAAAATTTGGGTCTAGATGACACGCTGGAGTGTAACTTAAAAAAAGGGTGATGAACGTCTGTTGGAAATAATTGTCCAGTTTATGTGTACAAAATTGTATGCAAGTTCCTTAAAAACTGGCAATGCTAGACGCTTTGAAAATTGTGGTCATAACAACCACAACAACAAGAACATAAGTGAGGTTTTATGGTCTCCTTTGTGTGGACCTAAAAAGACTAGAGATTAATGGAATTTTAAAAAAGCCTATTCTTTAAAGGAATAAAAGTGATTACTGCAACTAGAAGGCCTATGTTCATATGTGGCAAGAGCCAAACCAAATGAGACATAAAAGTTGCAAATGCTAGTTTTTTACAAGGCAAAAATTTTAAAATGGTCAATTTTTTAAAATTTTATTTTATTTCAAAACTATACAATTCATACATTAAACTTTTATACTACCTTAACAATTTTTAGATATATGATCAAAAAATGTTAAAAAATGCAATTTAGAATGACATTGCTTAGTCAATGTATACTGATAAACAATTTTCAAATGCAGTTTTCTCAAAACTTACATTTTAAATGTTCGAACTTTGATTTTTAATAACTTCGCAAGGATACATCGTATGAAACTGATTTTTTTGCATGTTAAAGATAATAATGTGTAGTTTTATAATCCATAAAAAACTCAATTTTCAATTTTCCGACTTATGTCTCATTTGGCTTGACTCTGCCACATATATGCTTGTGATCTGATTGAGGTTGTCAATAGCTGAAAGGTCTGTTATTGCAATAAGAACATACCATATATTTAACAAATATCTATTCCAATACATTAAATTATTTTTCTTTAAATACAGTAATTGTCATATTTTGTTTTGTTTTGTGTTTATTGTTATGAATAGAGTAGGTGATCTAAAGAGTTGTACAACATTTTACAGGCAATTTCCCTTTCGTTGCATCTCCTCCATTTAGTTAATAAACTACTACTTTTATGATTTGTTTTTATTGTACATTTCAGTGAGAATGGAAATAAATTCAAATGGATATTGAAAAAGCTGGATCCATTTATATTATACTATACTTTCATTTTTTTTATTACGATATTAATTTTATATAACAGAAGCATAACATAAAGCGGTTAAAAATTAAATTGAGCAGCTTGTGTGTATGTACAGTACTCTGTTTATTATCGTGTGTGTAATTGTATTCATTTCTTGTCATGCTGATGTTTGCTTGTGATTTGTTATTGAAAGAAATTGACGGTAACTATGATAATTTGTCGTCAGTATTGTAAAGAGATGAATGATATATCTTACGTAGTTAAAATAAGCCTGATGATATGAGCATTATGGAGAATATGTAACTAAAGATATGTTTGGAGCATTAGGTATTCTTATAGAGGCATTTTCCTCTTTTAAATACATGCTACTGTATGAGGTTCAAGATATACTGTGTATGGGAGGTGTCGTGACGAAATGAGTCGTGTTGTACCGGAGGTCATTTTTTAGATATTATATACAAAAAGACGTAGAAAGCTATCATTTTATAGAAACGTGGTTTTGTTGTTTTGCAAAGTTTATTAAATATTATAATTACAACCATCTTGGAACATGCTTGTTCCACTATAGTAAATTGTAAGCCTACTCTGTTAATTTTATATAATGTATATTTTTAGGGTGCATTTATTTTTAAAAAGCGTATTTACGCTTGCTTATGTATCCTTTTACTCGTCTTTTTAAACATTTTGAAACATTTGTGCACATAATGTATAAGAATGATGAATAATGAATTGAATTGAATTAAATTATGTTTATTTATAATAAATATGGTTTTAAACTACATTTTGTAAAGACTGTTTTTCAAAACCAATGAAAAAACAGGCAGGAAGTCAACATTTGTTAATCATTAAAGTCGATTTTCTCCAAAGTGTGTTTTTAGGTGTTTAAATTTCAAACTTTATTTTTCTCTGGTTATACTTCACCTATGAACCTAATTAAAAAAGAAACAAATTAAAGCTTATAATATCTTCTACAGTTGAACCTCCTGTAAACGGACACCCTCATAGTCTGGGAAAAGTTTCCGCTTACAGGAGGTGTCCGCTTACGAGAATTTCGGCTGATAGAGGACCAAAGTTGTAAAATTTTATGTATATGTCGTTATATCTCACATTTCACGGCCTCAGCATAAATGGCCTCTCAAATTTATAGACACCGCATTATATAATTTAAATATTGTTTATCATTTTAAAAATTGGTTCAGTAATATGATTCTCAGCCTTTATAGTACAAGGACGATTTTTTACAGAAATTTGTATTCGTTGCACAGAAAATCACAAAACTTTCTGTGATGTCCGCTTATGGAAGCTAAATTAGCATACAAAAAATTTAAATTTTAAGACAAAAAGTGTCCGCACCCGCTTAAGGGAGGTGTCCGCTTACGAGAGGTACCAAATGCACTGATTAGATAGGAAGAACAAACGGGTCTTTGAATTTGTGTCCGTTATGGGAGGTGTCCGCTTACGGAAGGAGTCCGCACAGGGAGGTATTTGATTATAATAGTAACTTAAGTTTGTTTGTTTTTTTTGTTCATTTTGTGGTGACACCTCACATATAAGAAATCAATGCATTTCTACCAAGGCAGATTATATCCTATTCGCTTCTGGGTTTTAAATTTGATAAAAATGTTACATGGTTTTCCAGGTTCTCATTCAAGTCTCAGTCCAGACTGTCAAATTTTGTTTGACAAAAAACTTTCATATTCTTATATGGTAAAGATGACCTCACATTGTTACCATGTCCATATACAATATGGACATCATTCAGTACCATATATGGGTATGTCAGAGTTTTTTTGTAAAATAGAATTTGATAATCTGGACTGAGTATAGGAACATATTGTGGTTGTGGGTAGAGATTTTAAACAAGAGCACACATAAGTTTGAGCATATGTGGAGGTGGTATACCATGTCTCCATCAAAATCCACACATGGTTCTTTGAACTACTGTATGCAGATCTCTGATTTATTTTTTAATTTTGAAAATTTGGGCATATCAATATCCCGGGGATACCAGTTAGACACATAGCCGTTATGGCCAGATGCTAACAATGGTATCCCCCATAACTGATTAAATACTTAAAATATTACAGTAATTAGATTCATGATTTGCCTGCTGTTTCTTTTATCAAATGATGGCATTTGAAAACTTACATATTTAGTTCTTTCTGATTCTTGTTTTTCCATTTCACTTCAAGTTCATAGAGACCTTAGTAAGTTGGTGCTATATAAATATTTAACCATTAATACAATATTTAATTTTATTGCGTGCTGACATAACATTTATCATCCATAAATAATAGTTAGTGTAATTATGTGATCAAAGTCCATTTTTTGTCTTTGGCTGTTAATTAGTGCTAACGAATGAAAGTGAGTTCTTATACTTTTTATAGTGAGTGAATATAGTATGAGAGGTGCCACATGTAAATTTGTGATAGTAAAATTATTTATAGAATTCAATATTTACATTTAATGAAAATTTAATGGCCATTATTTATAATGTAAAAAAAATTAATTATATCATTAATTATTTATAAATAATCATTTAATAATTTCATTATGAAAAATTATTTAATAACTATTATAAATTTTATGGTTTGTGAATTTTGTTAACATATGTATGAATAATAAAGTTGGATTAATTTTGCCATTATATGTTAAATAGTAAATTATAAAATAATTAATAATTAATGAAACATTTATAATTTGTATATCATATAAAATAACTTGTTTTATTACAGGTATTTAGTTGTACTCTCTACTATAAAATATATTTGCTTTATTTGTAACACTTTTTTGAACACTTGAGGAAAAGAACAGCCGAGTTAAGCTGCTATTTCTGTATTGAACATGCTACCATTAGGGAAAATTCGTAGGATAGATGGTGACATTGTATAAGGAGGGGGATAAAGTGATTAAAAATAGTATTTTTACCTTTGTCTGAAGCTAGGGTGGGGAGAAGGTTGAAATTAGCTGGAGTGAAGGCCTAATCTTTAGTGTGGGTGGAACATATTAAGATGGGCAGCACAACCAACCAAGCCCAGCCTGTCAACAGCCCAACCCAACAGGCCAACAAGCCCAACCCGGAATAATTACTGTACACAGACCATATAACAAGTTTGAGGTGATATACCATTATTTATCTATTGATGTTTTCCTCAAATCTGTGTTCTGTTTAATTGTAAAGTTTGATGACGACCATTAAAATCACATCAGCAAGCTGTCTTGCTTTGTAGAGAATAGGTTATGATTACAGAATGAAATGCACTTTTTGAGAAAATTAGATACAGACACAGCATACATGCCAACACTCCTGTTTTGGCTTGGAAACTCCTACTTTTTTGTTCAACCTGGCTATCGCCCAATTTTGTGTCTCCCGGCTTTTTTTCGTATTCTCCCATTTTCCAAAGAAAATTGCATGGTTTTATTAATTGTTCTTTTAAAGCAATAAATACTATCAAAAATGAATTACAGGTTTCTTAGTTACTTTTGGCTATGCGTAAACCAAATGTCTCACGCAGTTGCTAGAGTCGTATAAACTGGTAGGGATCTTCACCTTCTTGACAGCTGAAGAATGTTTATGTTCAATCCTGGTTTTCGCTAAATATGCTATGCTGTAATCCCGGAAAAACCGATGTTCTTTACATAAAGAAAATATGCTATATAAGTCCCCCTAACAGTTAAACTATTAATGTAGGATACACCTTCATCACTCCATGTACAGTTCTGAGGTACAGAATGTTGGAGTCATTTTTTACTCTACTTTAGTCGATGAAATGACATATAAATAGCATCTGTCCAGTAGTTAATTTCAACTCTGTAACATCAAACATGTTAGAGGTTTTTTGAGTGAGGATACCACTGCTATTGCTAAATTAATTAACACCTTAGTGACATCAAGATTTGACTATTGTTTTGCATGGATTCCTTTTTCAATTTGAATTTGAAAACTTCAGCTACCCTTAAATATATTGCCACTTGACTTTTCACCAAAGTTCCTAAATCCCAGCAGATAACCCCTATCCTCCGAAAGCTAGGCCTACACTGGTTACCCATCAAGCAACATATTTGTGAGGTATCGTGGCAAAATGAGTCGTGTTGTACGCCAGGTCATTTTGAGATATTCACAAAATAGACAGAAAGTCGTAATTTCACAAAAATGAGGTTCCTGTTGTTTTGTTAAGTTTAGTAATTAAATTTTATGATTACAAA
>JAOTQE010055890.1:0-19869 GCA_025631205.1 Nesometra sesokonis
GAATTTTTTAGGGAAGTCCGGGGGTATGTTCTAGGATTTGCTTCGCAGCATTCACTTACAATTTGTAATTACTAGTTTATGGAGTAAACTGCTGACAATATCATTTATTTTCAAAAAACCTATATTACCTATTTATTATGCCAAACACTTTCCTCTATTTAAAACCTATTTTATCTATTTGTTATGTCAAACACTTTCCTCTATTTAAAACCTATATTATCGATTATGCCAGTCTCCTAATAGATTTTGGTATTAAAGTGAAGAATTTTCCTTAAACCTGGTTAGATGATCAGATAATCCAACTATGGAACTATCCATAATCCATCATTCATATTAAACTATTGTAAAATATTATGACAAATAGATGTAGCAGAATTATAAATAACTTTGCAGAATGTTGCGATTAGTTATAAATATCACACTAAGCTTATAACCACCTATAAAATAAAATGTGTTTACAAAATAAAAAGAAATAGAAAAGAACGGATGTGCAGATCTGAGGATTAGGCAAGTTAAAATTAATATTTGGCATAAGGTCTGAAAACAAGCAATTTTTTTTTTGCCTTTTTCAACCAACCCAAGAAAAAAAGGTTTCCTTTTATTGGTGTTACAATTATTTATAAAGTACCCTTAATTTTATTTCAAAGTAACGAAATTGGGGTGCAACACATTTCACGTGATCACCAGAAGGACCCACTGGAAATAAGTCCACTTTAGATTGGTTATCTTTGGTGTTCTACAGCATCGAATAAATCAAATCAAATCATCGTCATCCTTCTAAATGAATTTTTTTTTATTTGTTATTTTCAGTAGATCCCAAATAGAGAGTTATCAAATCAAATCAAAATCATCATCATCCTTCTAAATGAATTTTTTTTTATTTGTTATTTTCATTAGATCCCCCTTAGAGAATTAAATTTTACCCGACATTTTAAAAGAAAAAACACAAAATCAAATGATGATTTCATTAGAGCACATCTCAGGCCATTTACAGCATTTCATGTTTTTCGTAAATTTTCCGCATGCATGCACATTTTTGCTAGTGTATCACGCAAACATGATAGAAATATGGTTTTTTATAATATTATGAGGTTCTGACGTATATTAATTTCAGACATTGTATGGACAATAACAAGGTCCTACAGGCGCATTAAACTTGCGCGATTCTTGTGTACGTTTTTGCCAGAAAACAGTGAAATTATTTTTTAAAATATGCATATTTTTAAGCAGTTGCTCTAGGGTGACCCGCAATTTTTATTGCACATTGTACAAAGCATATGACCTGTAGATGTGACCATGAATCATTCAGGTTGACATGTATGTTGTGACATCATTATTTTGTCATCTAACTTTAAAAAACATGATTTTTATCTCGATAATTTGCAGTCGTTATTTTTTGAAATTATGATGTTTTAGATGATGTAATTATCTTCAAGAAGTGTTATAGTTATTTTCAAATTTGATGACATGATAGGATAAACTTAGCTTATATGGCGAAATAGAAATATCACCATTATCCGTGTTTAAATTTTATCCAAACGTAAGTTAAAGCATACTGATAAGTTAGTCTATTATTATACAGTAGCTTCTGACTTACTTGTTTGTGCCACTTTTACTGATTTTGATACAAACAGGACCAAATTACCAATTAATTACATTACCAATTAATTACATTACCAAAATACAATCCGCAATTTACGTTGCATAACATACAGGTCAGCTAAATCGTCAAAGTGAAGAGTTCAAATCTAGTTATAATTTGTGATTATCAGGATATTTTTAGCATTTCTCTAAACTCAAACCTAAATTTATTCGTATCCTATTAGCAATCAATCATAACACATATCTTTTGTTTATTGTTGATATTTTGGGTTAGTGGTGGTATTATGTGTTTTACAAGTATTTTAATAGTTCTGAATAGTTTGGCCTTGGAGTACTGCATTGCTAGCTTTACAGGACCTCAGGAGACCAGGGTCTGAGTTCTTCTACCACAAGAATGTTCATCCCGTCTTAATATCTTCAGTAATACTTTTCATATTCATCTGATTCTGAATCACCCTGTTTGTGGGATGAAATTTTGGCAATTGTTCAAAGTGTTTTTTTCTTTCACTTAGTATTTTGTTTGGTACTACTGTATTCTATCTGTATATTTATATAATTGAATGCCTTTGAGGGGATACCGAAAAATACTGTTCGAACTGTGGCGAAATATTGAACGAGTCGAAGACGAGTTCAATGTTTTGCCACAAGTACAATATTTTTTGGTATCCCACGAAAATAGGCATTCAGTATTATAATTATTCAATATAGCTTAAAGTACCGATTTGTCAGGGCTTAGTCTAGCCTAGGCCTAGCGTACCTGTCGCGCCGGCGACCAGCCTAGCTACTACTATAAGACCTAGCTAGCCTATGTCTTCAAAACTAAAATCCAGCAACTCTTGTAAGATTCTTAATTAATTAGCAATTCTTCATCAACAACAATTAGTCACTTGTGCGAAATGCCGAGCTTCAACAAGTCGTTAAGCCTAGCTACTGTACCTCTTGTGTGTTCACCACTTACAGTAAAAAAATTCTCTAGTTTGGCGAAGTGACGTCATCGGCTAATATCCAACTACTCGCAGGTGGATATTACATAATATTAAATATCCAACCAGTCAAAACAGCAGAATTGAATAATAATGTATATTATTTCATTTGCTTACTATGATAATGCAACTTTAAAGTATGAAGTCAAACCTAACAAGTCTAAAAAAATTGTCCCAGCACATTATTAATAGCAACATCACCCCTCTATCTGCTATACCTGTTTTTTGGCACCAGTGTGTGAGACAAACCCTGGCACCATGGTTTGGACATATTTTCTCCGATTTCAATCTGACAAGCAAAATAGCAAAAAAATGTCATCTGCTCATCTTTGGACCGTTTCTGTCTAAAATTACCATTGAGGGAGATGTTTTTACCCTTATTTTGTTCTATATTGTCTCATGCATGAGAAAATATTTGAAGAACTGTGCGTGAGTATTCTCCTATTGCGTGAGAAAAAAATTGTTCATGTGCGAGGTCAAAAATTGGCTCCAGTGTGTGAGACTCACATGTAAGTATGAGAGTGGCTGGTGTATATTTTCTATAGGCCTGTGCAAACTGTAGCTCTAAAGTAAAACTTCACAAGATAATGAAAGACCATTCTGTTCATCCTCTACACAATTCCTACAACAGGACTTGCCGCTACCAAGAACATCACTTATATAGAAACTTATTTGTCCCAGATAGCATCCATCTTTTATTTTTAACGTACAAATTTAAGGCCTTAAGTTTTTAAGAGTAACTTTTAAAAAACAAATTGTAAAGGTCTTATTAAGTTTATAAAGTAATGTTTAAAAGCAAATTTTAACCATTCGATTAAACAACTTTAATGACTTTATTTAACAATAACATTTTTCAAAAACAAATTTTAAAGGTCTTATTGATTATGTAAAATTTACTTTTAAAACTAAATTTTATACATTCTATAAAATAACTTTAATAGCAATGAAAGGCATAGCAAAACATATTTTAGTCTCTCAATTTTGTTGTTTGTGACTTTCATTGCTTTAACAAAATGTTATTTTTTGTAATTTTGCACACGTGTAATTAAGTTTTTAATTACTAGTGTATCATGGTTTTTTGATTATCTATGTTTTACTTATTATGGAAAATAAATTTCTTGAATCCTGAATTTTGCTTTAAATAATTATAATTAATATGCTGCCCTCTGTTGTTATGGCCTGTTTTTAGTATTTTTTTTTTTTCAAAGTTGAAACTCCCTGTGCAGGTACCTCTCAAAAGTATAAACAACCCATAATGGACACTCATTCAAAAGCCTGTTCTTCTTCCTATCTAATGAGTGCATTTGGTACCCCTTGATGTTACATACAAACTCATTCATACTTTAACATTTTGAGTTTTCTATGACAATTTACCTCCTATAAGTAGCCAGTGAAAAGCTTATTTTGGGCAAAAAAATTTCTAGCCTACAAAATTGTTGTATTTGGCTTTAGTAAAGCAAGGTGTTTTTTTTGTTTGGTTTGACTACATAAGAAAGCATAATGCATACTCCAAGCAATGATATACACGTCATCGTGACAATATTTCGACATCAATTATGTCATCATCAGGAATGATCATTCCTGATGATGACATAATTTATGTCAAAATATTGAATCTTGTCACGATGGTGTGTATCTCATTGCTTAGAGTATGCATTATACTTTCTTACTTGAAGTTGATTAGTGGACCTTTCGGATTTTGACTACATAACCTACATAGCAGGAATCTTGTCTTGTGTTGAAGAAAATAGAAATAAATTTGTTAATATGGTATACATCTTTTAAAAGGAATGCAGTCTACTTTTGGGAGAAGAGTGATTGTCTCCTGGTGTACTGAACAATCACCACCACATATCTGCCAAAATTTGTACTGTTGAAAGCAGTAGGCCATCATGACGTTGCCAAGTTGGTTGACTGCAAAGCACCAGCGCCTTCGTCTTGCCGCACTTCGCTTTGATGAGCCAAAAAAAAAAGGTCATTCCGCCACGATTTCCATTATTAGGTGAATTCAGGCTGGAAATGCTCACTTTTAGTGCCAATTCACTACATATTTTCGTGTTTCTTAGTGGTTCTTAGTGGTTTTCTTTTGGTACTAAATTTCAAAAAGCGGTAGGATTTCCATGCAAAAGCGGTAGGTGGTAGGAAGGCCGAAAAAGCGGTAGGCTACCGCCAAAATTGGTTGGTTGGCAGGTATGCCAGGGAGAAGGACCCCACTGGAAATATGTTCTCTTCAGACATTCATGGATTATGTATCTTTGGTGTTTCAAAATTTTGAATAAATAAAATTAAATTTTTTTTAATTGAATTAATTAAATTAATGAATTAATTAACTAACTAATTAATCAATTCTTGTTTTTATTTTTTTTTTTTTTTTGTTCACTAGACATGCCTACCCGGCCGGGAATTTTGCGCCCCCTCTTTCACACGATCCTGGATCTGCCCCTGATCCCTTCAACCCAATATGTGAATAAAATACACTATTGTGTTAATGACACAGGGTTCAGTGGACACCTATTTGTAAATTTGGCTCTTAATGCATTGTTTTTACTTGGCATCCCTCTTGTCACTTTGCTTTTATGTAGATTCGTTTTTTGTGCCGAATTCCAATAAATGAACGAGCGAGCGAGTGAACGAACGAACGGACAAACGAACGAAAAAAACACTGATCATCCCTTGTGCCGAATTCCAATAAATAAATGAACAAGCGAGCGAGCGAGTGAGCGAACGAACAAACGAACGAAAAAAACACTGATCATCCCTTGCAGGAAATTTGTTAAGCCCTATACACTCTACATTATATAGTACAATACATGGCTGATATTTTAAGGCGTGACATAGCAAAACCATCAAGTTTTAGGAAAATTCAAAATTGAGTTATTGTTAAAATCATATTAAACTTTTTACAAGATTTAAAATGAGGGGTCAATTATCAGAATCGGACATCTATAACTAAAGTTATTGGACAAATTATACACACATTTTCTTTGTATTTGTTTATATTTTCTGTTGTTTATTTGCTTATTTCTCAATAACTTCCTGTGCGACAACTTGGTGATTTTGCCTTGACTTGCCTCATTTAAGAATTGATATCCGGTTAATTTTTTTTTGACAGTAGTATTATAAAAATAGGGTGATAGTCCTATCACCTTATAAGATCTACATAGGGAAGATAGTAGGTTACTGTTGAATTTAGATGAAAAGGTAATCCAGTACTAAATACACAAATATGAATCATTGTTGCAATACAGTATTGTACTCTGTCTGATTGACACAAGTGTTGACGTAGGCATAAATGTGCCTTATAATAATTATAGAATATTGAATTCGTTTGAGCGCATAACCGAACAAATTTTGTTTGAACTGTGCCAAAATATTGAACGAGTCGAAGACAAGTTCAATATTTTGCCACAGTGAGTACAATATTTTTCAGATTATTCTGGATTTCTTTTTATCAACAAAATAAAGGACCTGTGAAAAAAAAAATTGCGAAATTTTGGGTCGGTCGGGCTTGGGCAACATAAAGATTTTGTTTAGGCCTTATTATGCACTTTGATATCTACCGTGGAAATTCCTTGAATATTAGTGCCGTATAACTACCGCTGCATAAACATTTGCACGGATGCTGTTTACGTACTTAACTGAAAAATCAAATGATTGGTCAATTGATATGCACTTTGACGTCTAGTGTAGAAATTCCTTGACTGTTAGTGCTGTATAACTACCGCTGCATAAGCATTTGCTTTTCACAGACATAACTGAAAAATCAGATGAATGGTGAAGAGAATTTGATCAATTTTACCCTACATTTTCAAAGTAAGGTAGGATAATTTTGAATTAACCACCTCACTGGCTTATCACATTAAATGTTTAAATGATAGGAATATACTGTACAGCTAATAAGCGATCAAGTGGAAAGCAATCCAATTTTTCCTTCTGATAAAACTTTACAAAACTTTCTAATGGGGATGTACACCTTATGATTGACCACATGCCATTTTTTTCTAAGAGATTGAAGTATGAATACAGTAATAGATAGATGGTTTTATTACCCTCGCTCCACTGAAATGGGGAGAGGGTATTGCAATGAGCTGCGTCTGTCTGTCTGCGTGTGTGTCTGTCTGCATCCATATCTCAAAAACTATTGGGCCGATTTACTTCAAATTTTCAATCAATGTCAGAACCAACCGTATCTAGGCCTTCATGAGGTTTGGTGCTGGTCTGCCTTACCACATGAATTTTGGATTTAATCTATATGGTTTTATGTCTACTGCCCTCTCTTAAGTGACAAAAATACAGTAGATACTAAACAGGCCTGACAGTTACTGATATACTCGGGTCCTAACTGTTAGCTGTTGTCATTAACATTCCAATCATAACGTGTTTTTTTTTACTCTGAATAGGGTATATGTTTATTCTGTGTGTTTGATACCTCCCTGGCCTGATCATTAGTAGATATCACAGTGAAAGTAGGAACAGAGTGAAAACTATGGCTTTAGGCTGTTCACAAATGAACACAAAAACTAACAAACACACAAAAAAACATAACCTCCTTCAAAACATAGGTGAGGGTGTAATCATTTACGATTACTTTGTCTTGTTTTGACCACGCATTGATGGTACAGTAGGTCATATTTGCCAACATCTGAGGGCCTGTTTCTAGTGAATAATGGCAAAAACACATGTTTCTTCAAAACGTATTTCTAGTGAAAAAGTGCGGCGTTTAGAACACTGTTAACATGAGTATAGTGTAGGCGGGAGGAGCATATATCTTATGATCAGCAAAGGAAATCGATGTTGACCTTTTGTATCCCAGTCCCAGTCTTCCATAACAGATCACCTAACTCTGGGAATCGTGCAAGGGACAATCCCCAAATTTTCATCCAGAAGATTGATAGCTTATTTTTTCCTGATTCAGTTGGCTGTGGTTTTTTCTAGACATCATATATTGGCAATGAAAAATATGTGTTAAAACACATTTTTGTAATGCATTTTCAACCGTGTTTTGTTTTTTTTGTCCCGTTTCCAGTGGACAAAGTAAAGTGTTCTTAATAACTATTTAAAATCATATGATTTTTTTCTCACTAGAAATATGCCCTTAGGTACAGTAGAATATACTTAGTTCCGTCGAAAACAAAAAAAATATTCAAGTTAATAGTACTCACCCATATCTACTATCCTGGCATTCATACCACTAGACTACTGAGCTTGCACTTGGCTATATACAATATAAGCGTGTACATGGACGAGTCAACAGCACCGTTGTTTCGTAACTAAAAGTGAAATATGTTTGTTGGTTCGAATCCCACTCTGTGCAAAGGCTATCAAGAAAAATTTTAAAATACTGTTATCAGCCTCGCCACTTTTCCAACCAGGGCCAAAAAATATCCATTAATTAATTAATCACATGACTAGTAGTGGTATCGTTGTAGACTGCTTTTCTTTGTAGCATTTTGTGACTGTCCATTATATCCTTTAGAAACACTACTCCTATGTAAGAGTGTACATGGATGAGTCAGCAGCGCCTTGTTTCGTAACTGAAAGTGGAATATGTTTGTGGGTTCGAATCCCACTCTGTGCAAAGGCTATCAAGAAAAATTTTAAAATACTCTAATTAGCCTTGCCACTTTTCCAACCAGGATCAAAAAAGATCCATTAATTAATTAATCACACGAGTTGTAGTGGTATCGTTGTAGATTGCTTTTTTTTGTAGCATTTCGTGACTTTCGTGATCCTTTAGAAACACTACTCCTATGTAAGAGTGTACATGGATGAGTCAGCAGCGCCATTGTTTCGTAACTGAAAGTGGAATATGTTTGTGGGTTGGAATCCCACTCTGTGCAAAGGCTATCAAGAAAAATTTTAAATACTGTAATTAGCCTTGCCACTTTTCCAACCAGGATCAAAAAAGATCCATTAATTAATTAATTAATCAATCAATCACACGAGTATGCCTTGAGCTCTGTCTAGCCGGAGCTAAAAATGAAGATTTGGGCCTTGAGCACCCTCCTTCAGATGAAATGAGTATCTCCTTCAGAGAAAAAGGAACAAATTTCTGATGATGACATAATTTATGTTGAAATATTGAATTACAATGGCATGTATCTCATTGTGTGGATTATGTAATAAACTTTCTTGCTTGAGTTGATTAATGGCCCTTTCGAAAAGGAACTATAAAGTCAGAGAAAACAAAATATTAAAGCAGCATCCCATTAGAAAATGGTTTTCAAGAATGAATATAACTTTTATTTCTCTTGTAAAAATTCAATAAGGGTTGAGCACCACTCTTTCCCATATCCTGGATACGCCCTGCCTACTTTAGACTCAAATTCGTCCCTGATCTGAGTAGCTAGAAAATTTTGAATCCATTGAGACTCAAACCTACTAGCTCAATCCCACTGCTGGGCCATCAATGTAAAAGCAGGTAGATTACGCTGCTGACATACACGGACATCCCCCTAGCCCGGGAGCTAGGAAGGATAATGTAACATAACATTAAAAATAAAACTATGCAAAGAGCTAGGAGGGATACTATAAAATTTTAAATAAAAATATGCAAAAATGTCTATAAAATGCACTAGCATTATGAAATCTGAATTTAATTTGTAGTATATATTTAGGCCTATGGAACAATAGTTATTCTCTTTTTTTGTAGTTTTGATACTTAAATGTTTGCCTTAGATTTTTAAAAATAATTAACTAGTTGAAAGTAATTTATCCTAAATGGTTTAATGTTTTTTATATAATAATATACTCAAACATGACACCTTTTGACTAGATTGCCATAAATTTAATTTATTTTAACAAGGAAAAGAGTATGTAACTCTAAAATATGTCACAAATGTGATTTAAAAAATTACATATTTCCGGTTTCCTTGAAAAAATACACTAACATAGTCAGCTTTGATAATTAGATGAAGTAAACAATGTTCTCTGTTTTCATACCCAAGATGTTTTCATTACCTGTCTTGTAGTAAGCAATCTATGTTTATTAACCATGAAACTAGCATCACAGAATGCAGGTCAGGCAATTCTCATAAGAGACATCGGTTTCTAAGAACTTGAGGAGACTGACTTGTGTGTTTGTTTATGTCGTCCAGTGTAAAATTGAAGAGTATGGTTTCATGTGGTCAACCTGAAATGGATGAAACATGTAGAAGGTGTCTATTAATGTGATCACAATTCAAAGCTGTCTACTACAGTTGGACTTCATCCAATAACCAATATCACATGCAGAATTCAGCCTTTATTTATTGTTTATAATGATTCATTATAATAAAGTACACTGTAGTAGTAAAACCCTATTTATAAATTTGATTTATTCCTTCATTCAATTTTATGCTTTGAAGGTTATTAACCTGTTTTTATATGTAACTCCATTAGGCCTTAAAGAAATCTTTGTGGTGCCTAAGTCCAACCAACCCGAAATATTGAAAATAAGGGTGAACGTTTTTTTTTTCATGTTCTCGATTTTTTTATCTAAATAGCACCAAAAAAAATTGAAATTTCTGACGCAATGCAAAAATCGATTTTCAAATCTCAATTTATTCTGTGTGTGTGAACACCCCTATACTCTCACTCCCCCTTAGGAGTACATAATCAGTATCGTTATTTGAGTAATATATTTTCATGGATTAAAAAAAAATTAATATCAGCTTCAAATATGGTTTTCTGATGACCAATACTGGCAGAAAAATCAGTGGCATATGGTGCTGAAGGAAGGAAAGAAAAAAATAAAATACAATAAATTTAGGATACAGATGTGAAAATCAAAGCCTTGAGTGGAAATGAGCATATTACCCAAGTCGCGCTTTTCACATTAGACTTTCCTGCTTGGTAAAACTAACCTGGTCAGTTTTCCTGGGCAGGCGGGACCCGGTTAAACTAACCACGTGGCATGGGTAAATTTAGTTTTCTCCATGGTTAGGTAAACTTCCTATGCTGTTCACACTGGACTAATTATGGTAAAACAAGCCAGCGTGTTGGTTAGTATTACCAAAAAAGTCCAGTGCGATTGTGGCTTAAGGTGAACTTCCTGAGCCATGTTACAAAATGGCATTGGTCAATTGGCCAATTAAAGAGTTGTGTCTTTCAGTAACATTGACTATTCTACAAGTTTTTACCAGAGCCTATGGTAAAATCATGGAGAAAATTAATTTATTTCCTCCATGGTAAAGATAATAAACGATAAAAATACTCCAGTGTGAACAATAATCAGGTTTAATTTTTGAAATTTTATCAATGCCTCCTGGTAAAATATTCTCTTTTGAAAATCCAGTGTGATTGCGGCTTTAGTCCCAAGACTCCATCAATGATATAACTTATAAGACTGGGGTTGAAAGTCAACATTACCATGTCAGCAGAGCTCCCAAGTTTGGAGATCCAAAAATAGTGAGATTTATTTTTGTCAATTTAACGACCGAAAATTTGAATTTTGGCCAAAAATATGAGCCATGAATTTAAAAATGTGCACCCCTTTGATGTGTACTTTCAATAGGAAAATCAATGTTTATTAAAAAGTAAAGTTAATTTCTATTGTTGGATAATCTGAGATTTGTGGTCTGGTATTGTGTACACAGAATCATTGGTTTTTTTTGTGTAATTTCAGAAAAAATAGTGGAAAAATGTCAAAAATAGTAAGAAAATATCAAAAATAGTGAAAGAGTGAGATTGACTAGAAAATAGTGAGACTTCTGTCAAAATAGTGAGACTTGGGAGCTCTGCATTACCATGTCAGGGTGATATTTTTTTTGATAATTCAAAATAAATAACTAAAACACAATGTGAAATGTTTCTGTCTACTTAGTTCTTCTAAAGAGAATACTTTGGTGAACTCCTTCAGTTGCAGCTGGTTGCAGGTGTTCGTTTTCCACTCCAACTATGATATCAATAGATATTTGATTGGCATATCTTGTAATGTCCTTGTCAATTACCTATGCAAGGTGTTGAAGCCTTACTGTTCTAATTATCAATCAGTTATTTAATTACTTATTTTTATTGGTTTTATTGCTGTTGCTACTTCCAGTGATTTGCTTGTATACCTCCATGAATGATCTAACATCGATCTAATCTTCCGTAACACTTGAGTTATTTTTTTATTGCCCATGCTCAAGTGAAATCAGGGGTGGATCCAGGATCGTGTAAAAGAGGGAGTGCAAAATTGGCATGTTCAGTAATTCAAATTTAACAAGAAAAAAAACCCTTCTTTCCATGTATTTTGACTAACTTAAGCTTGTATGCAGTTTGATCTATTATTGAGGGTACATTTTAGAGGCAGCCCACGCAATATGAGCGCGGGCAGACATGTACTTTTCACGATATTAGAGGAGACACACGCATAAAATATATGCATATGAATAATATGAAAATAATAAAACTGACATAAAAGAAGAAAAAGTACTATTTCTTAAAATTATTATTGAAAATGTCAATTAATATGGACAAGAAGCAAAACATTTCCATTCAGTCAAGTATGATGTTAAATTTAAATTATAATTCAAATTATTGTTATATTCATAATTTTCATTTAACTTGTTGATTTTTATCAAACAAAATTTTAAGGTGGAAAATCTAAACTGGAGGTGGTCACTTATATGGGATATCAAAAGCACTAATTAAATAGGAAAAAATAACTTTTAGTGAGTGATTTCTTAGAGGAGCTGGTTGCTTATGGGAGGTAGTCACATGGGGAGGTTCAACTGTCACAAAATAAATTATTAATTAGTTTACATATCTTGGAACAAAACTAACCAGAGTACACCACTCAGCTTCAATGGGTACAAAACAGCATTTTCTCACATTGTAATATAACACTCTAGTTGCCGATCATTTGCCAAGATGAGTGGAGCCCTCTATGTTCATTTTGTTTAGGATAATAGTGTCTGCTATAGAGAACAAAACAGCTTACGTCATAACGAAAAAACAATAGGTGGCGCACCCTTTTTTTCAAAATTATGGTCATTCATGTCTGAATGATTTTGTAATCGTACGTTATAAAACAGGCATTTTGCAATGCAATATTTTGTTTAATTTTAACTAATAATGAATGAAATAATTTTAAATAATTTGAACATTCAGCAGGTGTTTGACATTCTTTTACATAGTCCTTGATAGACTTATTTATCAGTTAACTGTCTTTAATTACCATTCACTAATTATCTCTTAATTGATTGACTGTTTAATTGACTAAATAAAATTTAATTCATTTTGTTGCCTTGTATTGTTACATCACTGATCCTATAGTTACCTGTACAGTAAGAGCCTTGCCTAAAACATGATAATGATAAAAACACAATAGAGCCCCTATATCTTATCTAATGATTTGTATGATAGGCCTATATATAGTGTTATTGAATTTGTAAATACAGTCTATTATTGAGAATTTGGTTTGTCAATCAAGTTAACAAACAGGAAGATACATTTGCCTTCAACATTGTAGGAATTTCTGTATTACTACCAGCATAATTTAGAGTATAAATTGTTACTGTAGATAAACTACTATAAAAAGTTATGGTTAAATTTATTCAATAGATGTGTAGGTGCTTTGGTAGATTGTTTATAGGCCTAGCAATTTCTAGTTCTAAAATTGATTTTAATCAAAATTAATCATCAACTGGTAATACATTAACATTAAAATTAAAATAAATACATCATAAATACCCTTGTAAATGCGTACTTCACTGTTAAAACTGTGTAGTATATTATTTTAAAATCTAGAATTATGCAAATTGCGACTAACGCCTCAGGCTACACAAATCAGGGAATTTTACGCCTCAGGCTACTATGCTCTGCGACTGTTGCCTCAGGCATAGTCACAGAAATGTGAAATTTGCATAGCAGGTGATGTAAAATCATTTCGGTCACTGATCTTGCTTGTATAGTTTTGAATCAGTAGCTGCACTCTAATCTTCAATCGCCTTGTATATTTAGGTGATTGGAGAACAGGGATAATAGCTCGGATTTGTTGGATAAATAAAAGTGATGGTGTGCAGTGCACAAACAGTTGGTGACACTAACCAATTACTTTGGCTAGCCTAGGGCCTAGATCAATTTAAATGTAACTGTATTTTATGCTTCAAATAATATTAATAGTCTGATGCTTGAAAACATGTATAAAGTAAGGATTAACTTTGTTTTATTTATAAAGTCCTTGCGCAATTTTTCACATCTTATTGTCTGATCGACTTGTTATACAAAATAATATAAAATAGAAGAAATAGTCTGAAAGGTTCTGTTATACTGTAGTATAATGCATATTCCTATGAGTGTACTTGTACCATAATTAACATATTTTACACAATGAAAGAGTTGTTTCCCTATCAATCATACATTTTGATGTCTCAATGTTCAGTTAACAATACATACATCACGTCATGCATTAAGTAAAGGTATGACCCAGTTATTACATTAGAAAATGTCTTTTTTTAGGAAGAAAGAGAATTGTGCTGCTCCATTAATCTTTTGCGTTGTAGAGCAGATGGCAATATAAAAAATGGTCAGACAAACTTGGAGAGTCACATCAGTGTCAGCCCCACCATGGTTGAGGCTAGGTTGAGATAGTTTGGGAAAATGAAACCTGTACAAGCTCGGAAGACTTAAGTTAAACCACAGAAAATTGAAACAGAAACTCTTTCTTTACTACATGGTTAAACAAAGTTGCATTATTTTTGACGATAAGAGAGTTTGATATATTAACCCTTTCACTGCGCAGTGTTATACCAGAACTCCCAATTCTTCAGGATTGTGCTGGAGTCTCCAGGAATTTTGGATCGTCTCCCGGGCTCACGGAATTATCTAATTTTCTCCTGAATTTAGTTTTCTCCAGGGAATTCTCCAGGTTATGAAAAATCTCCAAAATTAGACCACATTTTTTGCCTTTTTTTTTCAAAATATTGGTTGACAATAAGGCAATGTGAAGTTTAGCAATGTTTTTTTATGAAGATGGCATACCTTAATAGTGACAAAATCAGAAACTACAACTGTTTCATAATAAGCGATGTGTTTAAACAAGGGTATTGTACATTATATTATGACGTGTACACATTACAAAATGGTGTACGGACAGCCACAAGAAATCTCCAGGAATTCTGTTTTTGTAAATTGGGACCTTTGTTCTACCCACTTCTTCTACATACATCAAATAAAACCTATAGCTATATTAACAAAGTATACAAAAGAGAAAAAAATGGTACATGAGCCTATAAATAACATTTAAATATTTGCACATTCTAAAACAATTAATATGGTACAGTGTACTTGTTTATCTTTCGCAGTACCCTTTCTGGTTTTGACTGAGAAGCTCATAATTCATTACAATTGTTTAATTATTTTTTTCTTCATTCTTCAAAAGGTGGTCCGGGAAATGCCTGACAACTAGGCCGCTTCTACTGGCCTTGTTCTATACCTTTAATGTATATTTCTCTGTTCCATAGCATCACCAGGAACTATATAGGCCTATTGAGTCATACATGACAAATGTTTGTCTTCAATTGTCAATTCCGCTAGTTTTTCTCTAAACATTATTGGACGCATTTCCCAGGAGGAACATTTAAAATGTTAAATACAAATGGTTTCAGTAACTGGGTTATTTATGTGGAGTACCAGTTAAGGACCTAGTTTATAGAAGTATGTTATATAAATGAATGACATTTGGCATGTAGGTTAAAATACTTTTAAGGGTGTACCTTAAGGGACATCCTGCAAATACAATACAGTAAATATTGTGCATGTTTGCAGTGGGGGAAAAATCGATTAAAAATCATAACACATACTGAGGCCATTTCCGGTCATCTGACCAATGTTTTCGAGGGGAGAATTCCCCGGATCCCCTAAAACGTTGACTCTCTACCTTCCCCTCCACTCATCCTCTTTTCCAAAAAGTCTACATCTGCCCTTGAGGATGTAAAACAGTGACCCAGATAATAGGACCTTGCATGTTGAATTATAACAATTCAGTCTTCACTCAATGTTCCAGTGTATACCTGTATACCGTAGATGGCGATTGCCGAATGGGAGTACTCGAACCTGGGTTGGATTTTGACAAGCAGTGATTTATGATTTTGGGGTATTTTTACCTCACAGTATAGTCCTTTTTCTCTGAAAGGAGGTGCTTGAGGCCCAGATTTTCACATTTATTCTAATTTTATTGTTTTTGCCTCGAGGGGGGGGGGGGCGGCGCTGCTCAAGAACCCTGACCACCACCAGGATACGCCACTGAGACGTGTAATCCCTTCACTGTTATACTATGGATGGATTTGTGGCCTAGCACAGGGTTCAACAAGCATAACCACATCTTTTTTGGTCTAGGGCAGGGGAGGATGCAGATGCTTGGAAAAGCGAGGGCTGGTAGAGAGTCAAAGTTTCACTGAGTTAGTCATAGCAAATGAACATGCATTTTACTTGTTTTAAATGACTTGAATTTATACAGCAGCATTTGTTGCTTTGTTGTTACACAGAATTTGGGGATGTAAATTACCACCAGTGGTGGCGCTGGGGGGCTACAGCCCCCCGTCGGGGATCTTTAACCCCGTCCGGGAAAAATTGTAGGTTTCACCGTGGACGAACTAGCTTTGTAGGGTATTGTCAAGGTCCAAGCAAGCCCCCAACCGTACCAAATGGCCTAAAAAAGTATGGAAAATATGCAAAATGCATTTTTTTTTTGCTTATCAAATCAAAAAACCCAGACCATGGCCACTTCCACCATGCTCAATCTGACGGGGTACCCTTCTTGTCGGGGGTATTGCCCTGCTGTCAGGGAAGTTCTGGCGTTGCCACTGATTGCCACATGCTCAGAGTGACTGAAGTGGACTATCTGAAAATAAAAATGGCCAATTGGTAAAGTAGGCAATTATTACATAACAATGTGTAATTTATGATTAATAAAACATCAGATATGAATTATTTTGACTAAAATAGCAAGGAATAATAGGCCTATTTAAATGTATGTTTTTCGCATTGATCCAATTTTTTTTTTAAATGTCACCTCCACAGGCAATTTTTTGTGTAAATTAAAATTTAAACAGGTGACTTAATTTATCAGCCTACTTTGCAAGTGGCCACTATTTTCCGAGAAATCATGTAGCATACCAACAAATCAGAAAAATCATGAAATAAGGGTGATCATACTTTTTATTGTCAACTGAAATAAAAGAAGAATGGATAAAACTATACTTTTAAACAGAATGACATTTTGGTTTGCAGAGTGTCCATTTTGAGGGGGTTTAATGTATTTAATTTTCTAGGCTTTATATAAAATAAAGATATTTTAAAATCTCAAAGCTATCTGTATAAATTTTTATTTAATATATTTAAAAATGATACCTTTAGGAACAATTTCACGGAAGAAATCCAAGTGCAGAGAAATTGTTCCTAAAGGTATCATTTTTATATACAGTTGAACCTCCCGTAAGCGGACACCCTCGGTTCCGGGAAAAGTGTCCGCTACTGGAGTTTCGGCCGATAGAGGGCCAAAGCTGTAAATTTATGTATTTGCCCTTTTCCCTCATATTTCATGGCATTCTCAACACAAATGTCCTCTTAAATGTCTAGACACCGCATTGTATATTTTATTAAATATTGTTTATCATTTTAAAGATTAGTTCAGTAATGTGATTCTCGGCCATTACAGAATAAGGATGATTTTTTTACAGATATTTGTATTCTTTGTACAAAAAAATCACTAAATTTTCTTGGATGTCCGCTTATGGGAGGTAAATTAGCATACAAAAAATCTATATTTTAAGACAAAAAGTGTCTGCGTCCGCTTACGGGAGGTGTCCGCTTACGGGAGGTACCAATTGCACTGATTAGATGGGAATAACAAATGGGTCTTTAAAATAGTGTCCGTTATAGGAGGTGTCCGCTTACGAGAGGTGTCCGCACAGGGAGGTTCAACTGTATTTTAATCATTAGAAATGGAACACAGAAGTCTTCATCGTGCTATCTATATACTTATTATTGTATACGGTGTGTGGGCTGACCACAATCCTACAGTAATTCAATAAGAACAATAATTATAATAGGTAAACCTATTTAATCTGTAGAGTTATAACATTAAAATCGCATTACCGTGGAGCCTATGTTAAGGTTAAAGCTATTTTCAAAAAAAATGATGTACCACAATAAAAAATCATAAAAATTGTGAAGTAAGTGCTTTTTATTGTTAACCTAATTCTTTACTCCATGACTGAAATAAAAGAATTTAATTCGTGGGTGAAACTGCACTTTTAAAAAGCATAACATATAGGTTTCTAGAAGGTGAATCCTGTTTTTACGATGACATGTATCTCATTGCTTGGAGTATGTGTTATAATTTCTTATATGGGTTCCTAGAGTGTCCATTTTGGGGGAGTTTAATATATATTTTAATAGTGTAGTCTTTATATAAAAGAAAGAAAGATATTATAAAATCTCAAAGATACTATATATACTTATATCATTATTTTACACAGTGCGTGGGCTGGCCACAATCCTATGCAAACAGAACGATAATTGTAATAGCTAAACCTATTTAATCTGTAGGGTTAAAACATTAAAATCCCATGACCGTGGAGCCTATAACACGTAAGATTAAAGCTATTAATGATGAAACTAAAGCAGTGTGACGGTGTTGGGATGACCGTTTGGGAGGACCTGAAGCAAATGTGGTTAGCGGATCATGTTCCGCGAACATGTCCTCTTTTGATTGGGACCGAGGTCCTGTTGTGAATGTGGGCAGAACTCCCGGCGATTGTCAACAAACCACTTCAGTTTACGGTTACTAAGCAGAGTTTGTTCCTGTTTGATATGTAAATACAGTTTTAATTTGTTGACTAGACGATCAGTACTATCACTCGATCAATTAATGAGAAAGAGAAAATAGATATCAATGACACAGTGAAAAGTCTGATTTTGTAACGTTTTTATTCACAACAAGAACAGTAGGAGGCATCCAGTTTTATTTACATTTCACGATATGAAGAAATATTTACATTTCAGCTAACAAATTTAATTAATTTAATTTAACACATAATAGATACTGTAGCTGCAGTCATTTAATTTCAGTCATAGAATTTATAAAAGAAACTTCAATATATTTAAAATGTAATTGTTATATTTTTTAGTATAAAATATTACCATACAAATGTTTCTTTTTTTATATAATTTTAAAAAATATTAAATAATAATAGCTTTAATATTATTATTCTATGGCTGCAGTAAATTTTTTTTTCATTTAAGTAAATTATTGGTTATTGTTACTATTAGGGCAAACAAAAAAAGAAATAAATGGTCACTGGTCAGTGCACGTGTCGATCTAGACTTAGCGTATCAATGTTTGTTTTTTTTATACACAAACAATGCCACCTATAGTTAGAAGCTTCAACTAGGCAATTTTGACTATATTTGAAATATTACTTTTATATGTACCATTCCTTTAAAAAAAAGGAAAAAAAAATGCATTACTGCATCGATTCTGGAATTTAGGTCTGACCAGAGACCAGGTATTTGGGGTTTCTTGGCCTTAAAATTACTATTAACAAATTAACATTAACAGTTAACCAACTTATTTGACAAAAAAACCTTGATCATATCCATATATGGTAATGATATTTCTATGTATGGTCATGGTGTGACATTGTCATGACCATATATAGGCATTTGAAAGTTTTTTTGTCAAATAAATTTGATAATCTGGACTGAGCTTTAAAGCAACATATTGTGTACCATTTAACCTTAAACTTAACCAATAATTAAACAAGTTCATTAGACAATATCTTGTTTAAAGTTGATAACAAGAACAATTAACTACCTTATTGAACTTTTCTGAGGTTTTCATTTTAAATTGCTGAACATCTTCAGTAAGCTTTAAGCAGCTGTTAGCAGGTGTTATAGAGAACTTGAAGTATTATCAAGATAAAGTGGAACATTATATCAACAAGCCAGAGTTCAATTATCTTATAAAATAATGCTTCAGGTATAAAATAAGTATAAGCCTAACATATGTATAGCAAAAGTGAATTAGGTCAAATGAAATAATATAAATAAGGGCAAAAAAAAAAAGTTTTATTGCCCTTTTGGCTCAAAAATTTGGAGGGTCGGTAGGTCGATTTTTTTTTTAATCCATGTCTCTTACCTTTATATTTCAACAAAAAAAAAACATAAGAAATGACTAAAAATGTGTTTTCAATAGTATAGTTAATATCCACATCCCACATTTGCCGATTCAGGTAAAAAAAAAAATGGAAAGTAAAACAATTTGGAAAAAACATCTATTTTCTACTTTATATTTGAGGCTGGCCGAGTCATTGCA
>JAOTQE010055901.1:0-19859 GCA_025631205.1 Nesometra sesokonis
AGAATACGTTTAAATTTTAACAGAAAATCGGGAGATTGCTTAGAAAAATCGGGAGACTGTTAAAATTTCGGGAGACTTCCGGGAAAAATCAGGAGGGTTGGAACCTCTGTAAAGTGTTATAGACAAGACTATTGAATCTTTCCATCAGTTCTTGAAACATTCATCATACGTTCATGAAGTTGACATATTGACAGTAAAGATAGATTCTGAAATTTACATCCTTAATATATAGCAAATTTTGACTCTGATCCAGAAAAAGTCTGTTTTTCAATATAGAATTTCATTTGGTCGCAACTATGCAAGGAAATAATTATGTAAATATTGTATCAGATTCTACTCGGACATTAATTTCAAAGAATCTGATACCAGGCTGCAGATACTGCGAGTATCATATTGGGAAAATTTTTACTGTAAATATCTCCATACCATCAGCTTACATATGGTCTACTAGTAAATTTCAAACTGTAATGTAGTATAACTTTTAAAAAATAAAATAAATATCATTTTAAATTCATAAGTTTCCTAAGTGAAATGAAACTAAATAGTTCTTTTTCCGTTTCAAATAAAAAATTAAATTTAGGTATTCATTTTACTTATAAGAAATAGCGAAGGTAGAGTGGCAATCCCTGTGCCAGTAATGAATAATTCTGGCCTGAAAGTGGGCAGATTTTCAACATATTCAATAGGACGTCGTGTATACCACCTTAGCCATAGATATTTTCCAAGATCTGTGCGTTATAAAAGGAAATCCTAAATTTTATTATGCAATTAAGACAAAACCAGATCAGGGATGGATTTAAGGGGTTCTCTCCCACCCCTTTGGAGAGTAAAATATATCAATATTATTGGCATTGTCTATAAAACAAAAGATATTCAGCAATCATAAGACAAGGATTAATCCCTTAACACACCCCTGATGCCATTTCCGGACATTTACAGACCATAATTTCCCAGGGAGAATTCCCTCACACCCCTAAAACTGTGACTCCCTACCGCCCCCCCACCCTTTTCAAAAGTCTGTATCCGCCTTTGCAGATCACTAGGCTAGGTAGGCTTGACTGGATTCAAAGATTCTGAGAACGAATCTCACCATGTAGCCAGAAAGGTGGTACTGTAGCTTGGTGGCTAATATGCTCCCTTCAATCCCGAGGTCTTGGGTTCGAACCTGGTTTCCCACTTTGTTCTTCCCCAAAACCTAACAGCATCCCACTAGTCTCCTAATGACGCTTAGTTTAGAACGCATAACATAGATCCGATTATATCAGATCAGTGGCGAGAAAACTCACTGTTGGATGTTGCACGAAATAATAAGAAAAAACTGTACTGTAGTTAGGCACACACAATAGTAATATTCCCCTTTGGTAATTGTCCTTCCTACTTACTGTATCTTTGCTATATACAACTCTATAGTTATTTCTAATACCACTAATTAAGTGTTGATTAATTAAACCCTATTAATAGAATGCATGTCATTGGGAATTTAGATTGTTGATTTAGTATTTATTAGTAATGAAGATTTCATTACCTCAGTTCCATCTATGACTTAATTTATTGGTTTCGTTACTTACCTTCAATCATCGTTAAGTATTATAATCAAGTGGATAGCTTTCATTTGACGTTTCTATTCTAGAGGGAGCCCTCTTGGGAAATATACATAATAATTGTAATGGTGTATACTTTTCTATGTAATTAATAATAATTGATTCATATATACAAGTTTATATCGACTGGCATACTTCCAATTATAGAGCATAAAATGCAATAAAAAATTAAGATTGTATATTTGAATCATAAAAAAATGTAAAACTGAAATGAATTGCTTAAAAAATATTAGAGGCAACAATTGACATCTATTCAATAAAAATGGTATGGTTTCTTATATTTATGTTATTCTTATTAAAAAGAAAAATTCTTTAACTAAATTATATGCTGTTTTATTTTTTTTGTCCATGAATTAAATTGTAGATTCTATCCATAATTTATATCTACTGAATTGGATTTATCTCCCCAGTGTAATTATATTGTAATAATTTGAAAATAAATTCAGAGCAAGTCATAATTATAATTATAAATTATCTGTGATATAGATACATCAAATTTATATAGCTAATACACAAACTTTCGAATAATATTATTTTTTACTTTTCTCATTTGTCTGAGTCAATATTGTAATCATATAAAACTGCATCTATTTAATGTTTATTTTTATTATTACATTCCAGTTAAAAAGGTACATTGTTGCTTTCAAATATAAAATTGAAGTCAAAATATTTACATATTCTGTGTTTTTACATCAATAATTGTTATATATTCTGTTTGTTTAAATCAATAATTATTATATACTCTGTGTTTTTACTTCAATAATTTTTATATATTTTATGTTTTTATGTCAATCATTTTTTATATATTTTTTGTATTTACATCAATAGATGTAGAATTGTTGAGTGCTTGCCGTGAAGAATTTCATCGTCGTTTGAAAGTTTACCAAAAATGGAAGTCAAAAAACAAGAAAAACACAGGTGAAGCAGAATCAACAACCCGTGCTCCCGAAGCAGTACAAAATGGTAATAGTGATTATTTTAATATTTGTAATTGTAAACAATGTTAATTTTTTTTTTTAGTACTTTGTCAATAGATTTTTTAAATTTAATTGATTTATTTTCTTGTTTATACTTATCTAGTTTAATTAATTTGAAAGTAACTGAATGCTTAAAAAACAGTGCTATAATTATGTAAATTTATATAAATAATTCGTAAATATTCGTAAAGATAAAGTTGTCATCTAGTGCTTTTTTCTCTGCAAAGAAAAATCTTTATTCTGGAAACTTTTAATACAATAAATTTCTGATAAATAATATATAATAAAAAATATATACAACATTAAAGCAAAATTAAGAGAAAGTGAATTAATGCTAACTTATATATACAAGGTTTTTAATGGTCAGATTAATATTAAAAAATATTAAAACACATTTATTGATAACACATTCATGAGGGAATATTTTTTTATTAACCCAAAAAGTAATGCAGTCAATATTTATTATCATAACATTCTAAAACACTACACAATCATTACAATAGGATCTTAAGTAAACAAAATTTTTTTTCATTCCCCTTTTTCACTCAGCTTTCTGTCAGTTTGCCATGCCCGTGTTGGGGTAGTATTTGATTTCTATCTGCCCTTTAACTCCAACTATCATAATACCATGTTCAGTGGATCTTATACAATCGTGCGGACCAGCACGCAAGCAAATTGACACAGTGACAGTAATATTTGCTAAGTACACCTGTGAGGTTATCTATGTATTTGTATATGATAACAATATTTACATTAGTCAGTCGGGTTCATTTGCTGTAAAGTACAATTGTATATTTTTATTATTAGAGTGACATTTTCATTTGCAAGTTGAATCTGCTTACGCCAGTGTCAAAAATATTAAAGGTTTAGGACTAGTTAGGTTAGAACCAGTTTCACTAACCAGCATCTTGGTACTGTAAGTGTAGGTAGTAACATCCTTATATATGTTAGTGATACAGTCTCAACTGCTAAATCTGGCCAATGATTCCATACAGTTTCGTTTAGTGAAAGTATATTTACATTTGTTTCATTATAATATACCTGCCAACTCTCACGTATAATTTACAAGTCTCATGTATACATTGCTTTTTCTGGCATATAAGAAGAATTTTCTAACATGAGACATGAGAAAGAGAATAAGTAAAAAAAATTATTAAAGCAAAATATTAAATTTGCCTCAAAACAATGGGAAATTTGTGGTTTTGCATTGAAGAACATCTGAAATACAACAGTAAATATCACATAAAATTTGATGTTTACAAATTTTTGATTGCCAAATCCAAATTGGGTACTGTAAATGGAGCCTGGCACCAGTGGGGTTTAAGGTCAAATACATTGGGTTTTCCGGGTGACCTGTTACTCTTTAAGCAAACCATGTGATGTGCATCGTCTCTTAGAATAAGCATACTGTCTACTGAGTTTAATTTTTTATAAAGATAATGCACAAATTTTAAAATTAAAATCATTAAAAAAAGTAGTAGTCAAATAAATTTCAAATTTTAATGTTAGAATCTATTGAATGTCAAAGTAGCTGCATAGGAAATTAATAAATTCAATCACATAGAGTTTATTAAAGCACAACATTTTCTGTATTTTCTAATGCAACTCGTATGGTATTAAGAAAAAAACTTCAGCATTAGAGTAATATGTTTTTTTTAAATTTTTATGCTAAATATCACAAATATTAAAAAATTGCTAATATATTTCTAAAATTGAATTAATTTGTAAAGTTTTTGAACTTTGTTTAAGCCTCGCTATTCTGTAAACTAAAGCTTAGTATTTGTTATTTACAAACCATTTTTCGTGATGCTACATTTTTAGATTATCAAACTAGATTTTTGTCAAGTATTCTTGCAGTTTTTGTGTATGTAATTAAATGTGATGGAGCTAAATGCATTCCAAGAATTATAAAAAAAAAAAATGTTTATTCACTTCATAACATGGTTCAATTATTTTTTTCTTAATAGCTTCTCCACCACCAGCACTACCAGAAAAGAAACAAGTGGGACAGAAAATGGAACAGCGTTACTTCAGAGTTCCTTTCATGAGACCAAGCGATAAGAATGCAGACCCGTCGATGCGGAAGAAAGGAATGTGGTACGCCCACTTTGATGGGCAGTACATTGCTAGACAAATGGAATTGCATCCAGATAAAGTTCCAGTACTACTAGTTGCAGGTAGGTCTCAATATTTAAATTTCATATACACACACCCCTCAGTCTAAAAGGTGTTTGTAAATGAGGATATTTGTAAATGAGAAGGTTCATGAAAACTGATGAAATAAGGCTTGAAAAACAATTTTTATTTTCAGTCTGGTAGCTTGGTGGTTGTAATTTTCTGTTTGAATGAACAAGGTGTAGAAAAATGCAAATGCAAAAAATAAGTATCATTGATAAATTATGGTATGATTACTTAGTCATTATTTTAGAGATGTAACGTAAATAGTGTTTGTAAAAAATAAAAGGTTTGTAAATTAGAAGTTTAACTGTAGTCCCCTTAATGGAGGTAGTCACTTATTAGAGATAATATAGATAGCCCCTAGAAGTAATCCTTTAATAGAGGTCATTTCTGAAAAGATTGGTCTAGTGACTTGGGTCAACTCTGTCCTCAAACACTTATAAAGGCCCGGTCACACTGCCCAAATTTTGTTGGAGCATTCCTTGAACGGTAGGGAGATGATTTTTTTACCACTCCAGGAATGGTCCAGTAGTTAAAGGCCTAGTCAGGCCCCATCACACCGCCAGAACTTAGCTGGAGCGTTACTGGAGCGGTGAAAAAAAAATCTCCCTAACGTTCAAATAATGCTCCAACAAAGTTCAGGCAGTGTGACTGAGCCTAAACGAGTTCACGCAGAAGGGCTGTGAAGCGCTAGGACGGCATTCTGTTCTTAACTGACATACTGTAAAACCCTTTATTTTCGCGCGCCCTTAATTTTCACGAATTTTGCAATGACCCGACGATAGCGAAAATTAAGGGTGCGTGAAAATCGCGAAATGTATTTGTAAAAAACGATTGCCAAAACAGATTTTACTAAAGATGTCATAATGTATTACAAATAACTGACATTGTCTCTTTTTGTTTAAGAGACAATTATTCACAAATCACGACAAAAATACTATAAACAAACAGTAAAATATATGACTGAGCGGTGTGGTCCCCGCCAAACAGAAGTCTGTGAGGCTGAGAAGATCGGCTATAAACATGTTTATTTCGTGAAATAATAATTTTGTTACTATTCGAAAATCGATATGTAATAAATGCATCTATTATATGAGTTTTGGCTCTCAACATCTCCTTATTATCAATAAAATAAATCCGTATTTTGAAAGTATTTCAAGCGAAGCCACTGGGCGCGGACATTTTGTTCTCAGATGACAAGAGTGGTGGCGCTATACCAGGTCGCTATAGCTTTCCTGTTGGGTCAGTTCACGAACACATGGGCAAATAAAAAATGATTCTAAACTAAAATAAGACGAAGAATTAGATTTTTTAAAGCAGACTTTTGTCGTAAATGATCAATAAACGATCGTAGCCTAATGGAGGGCTGGAATTCTACGCGGTAATTGGTGAATAAAATCGTGGAATTTGTCGCACAAAATCGGCCGCTTGCCTAGCCTACTTTGTTTGGTTGGGCCTAGCAACTTGATGTAGGTAACACAGAAAGATCGCGAGTCAAAACTAACATCATCGTCTTCATCCAAAACATAAGTTTATAAACAAAATAACAGTCATTGTGTGCAACATAAAGGGTATAAATCGCAAAAATGTTATTTATTAAAATGTCCCATCGTGAAATTAAAAGGCCGCGAAATGTTTTAAATCGCGAAAATTTAGGGCCGCGAAAGTAAAGGGTTTTACAGTACATAGACATGTGGATATTACCTACAACATACTAGCCTAAAAGTGTTCAATAACTTTTAATAATAAATAAGTATATTTTCAAATAATTTTAATTTTGTTGGTAGATTTTGGAAGGAATGTGCAAATAACTGTACTAGCCTTCATAGAAGCCCTTTCTGTTATCCTGCCATAAAAACTCAACATCCCTTGTAACAAGTTTGTGGAAGTTCTATTATACCTAATCACTGAAACCATTATCCTTATTAAAAATGAAATTACAGATTGCAATTTGTTTCATTATTATTGTAAAAATTTTTATATTGATTTTTGTACAAAGATAAATATAACTACATGTGGGAGTTATCTATGAGCTAAATTGTAGCTAGTGGGTTTTTAAGTCCACTAATTTCTAAAATTGTATTAGTGGATGTGGGAGAGACAGGAACTAGGCACCAAGAGGATTTTTGGAGGATGGGCTGTATTTTGGACAACATGTGTACAGGGGCGGATCTAGGATCCACCGAAAGGGGGGGGGGACGCACTTTTCCAGGTCATGGTTGCCAGTTTTATTTTGACGAGCAAAAAAAAGGTTATTTCCCAATTTTACCCTATTTTGGCTCGTATTTTTGGTTTTTATGGTAGATTTTGGACCCGGCACACCTAATATAAGGGGGGTGGGGGTGACGCAACTATGGTTTGACAATAATAGGTGGCGCACTCGGTTGCCCCTCCCCCCCATAAATCCTAAATCTGCCCCTGGTGTATGCATGTGGAAGTATTGACCCCTGTAGCTTGGTTGTTAGCATGTTTGCTAAACCAAAGGTCCCAGGCTCAAAGTGATTATTATTATTCTTATGACTATAAAGAATGCTACTGCTTAAGCCTCATAAGGTGCCTTAGTTTATAAACATAATAGTCTTTCCATCCTGTAATTGATGAGTTACTGTTAGAGTACCAATTTCAATCATTTTAAAATGTAAATGCTTTGTACTAATCAGGGATGTAGTAGCTAAAAAAATTCAAGGGTGGGTAGCAACAATGTAAGGGTGGGTGGTAAAATGATTAAAAAAATTTTACCTTTTCAGAGGCTTAGAGTGGGTGGCAGGTTGAAATTTCACTGGGTGGAAGGCCTTCAAATAGGCTTTAGGTTGGGTGGAAAATTTTTAGTGTGAGTGGCCCCACCTACCTCCGTCCAGCATGATTACAACCCTGACTTATTGTTTAAAAAGAGATAAAGTAGTATTTTCTTAGAAGCAGCCCTTTAATTGAATTTTTTTTAAAAATCATAATTAGAGATTCTTAATTAGAGTTAATACAGTAGATGTAGTTCCTTAATTGTGGTGGTCCTTTAATAGTGTGTTACTGTTTTCAGTTAGAGGTACATGTAGTCCTTTTATAGAGGCAGTCTTGAAAATATTGGTCATCTAATGACAGTGTCACCTCTATCTTTAAACTTTTTTTTATAATCCAGATAGATTTATTCTCTCATGTATTTTTGTATTTAATCATTCAAAAAAATATTCATAACTGAAATGAAATTGCACAATATGGAAGAATGGTAATAAAAAGGTAATTTATGATGCATAGTCTGTCAGGTGAATTTATAATAAAACCGATATGAAATGTAAAAAGGGAAAGGTAAGAACTGAGCCAATCAACGCATAATAAGTCTTCTTTCCAGTTCATGGAACACATTTTGATTAGTATATGTTATTTTCAAATGCAATAAAATACAATTTGAGTATATATCATAGATGTATTATTGTAATGGCAGAATAGTGAAATTCCCTAGAATACATAGCCCCAAAGTGCAATTCCATTGAAGCGCCGAATGATATGTCTGGAATCCAACCAATCAAATCATGTTACATTTTAATGCTTTTAAAATGAAATTGCGCCTTCAATAAAAGTTTCAAATTTATCAATAAAATGGAAGATGAGTTTGAAAAATGGGCACCCCAAGTCACATGGCTTGGCTGCCATCTTATATATTTCAAAAACTACCTTTTATATCCTCTACTCCCATACCGAAACTTGAAATGTCCTCAAATTTTAAATTTGGAACCTTTACCTTACCTCGACTGGCCGTTGCAGGCTCTAGTTAATTTGTTGTTTTTTATGTTGTTACTATTCCGTTTTACCAGCAAACCCGACCTAGCAATAGAAAAGTCGGAGTGCTATACCAGGTTTTGCCAGGGTCTTATCTTAACAATTCAATTAAACAATTTGTTAATTTGTTTTTTGTGGTTAAATAAATAAGTGAAATGAATTGAAATGGAAAAGAACCTAATGTGTAGACAGGTTAGAACCTGGGACCTGGAGATTGTAAGGCAAAAATGTTAACAACCAAGCTACAGCGCCACTCCTTCATAACAAAGTAGAAGCATAGTATAAAATGTCATGATATAAAGTTTATTTGAAAAATACTTAAAATTTCTTACAGGTAAAGATGACTTGCAAATGTGTGAGCTTAGTCTAACAGAGACTGGTCTGACCAACAAAAAGAACGCTGAAGTCCTGGAGAAGGAATTTGAATATGAATGGGATAAGCACGGAGGAACCAACTATCTTTTAACAGCAATCAACAACAAGCAGGCTAGACAAACCTACGCTACTAATAAACTTCAAGGAAAATAATTGTTATACAATTTAATTAAAAAAAAAAAAAATTATAATCTATTGTCTAGGTTCCTATTTGAACTCGTAGTTAGCCTTTTGACTACAATTTTCTCTGTCTGAACGTACAGTTGGCTACTAAGGTATTTTGATTTTTAATACCCTTTCACACTGCTCTTCTTCTGAAAACCATCTGATGTGTTGACACATAGGATTTTATCTTTGCAAATTTTGTCCGTGTGAATTGCAAATTCCAAGGCAAATAATCCTGGTATTCAAACTGTAAAAAACTCAATGGACACACTGGGATAGCATGTGGTACTGATGTAAAACTACTGAGATTCTCTACTTAGAATGAATTAAGACAAAAATGTTTTTGAAAGGTCCACTAATCAACTTCAAGTAAGAAAGTATAATGCATACTCCAAGCAATGAGATACATGCCATCGTGACAGGATTCAACATTTTGACATAGTGTTTCATTCCTGATGATGAAATAATTTATGTCAAAATATTGAATCCAGTCACGATGGTGTGTATCTCAATGCTTGGAGTATGCATTATACTTTCTTACAAAATGTTTTAGCATTGAAATTGGTTGTTAGAATATGCACAGGCATTGTAGCAGTACTTGTTAAAGATAATTTAGCTGTGTTTCTTACCATTGTGAATAGCCATGTGTTTATTCCTATTTTGAATACCTAGGTGTTTCTATTTTATTATTTTTGTTAATTATTTAGTGTGAAGGGGTATTATTCTGTTGATTAGATGGGTGTTCAGATTAGTTGTGTAATGACTATTTTGTAAGTTGTATGTTTTCTAAGATGTATATGCACAGAATAAAGACAAAAGATTTGTTTTATTGAAATATATTAATTAATATAATGAATACAAACTAGATTGTATATTTCCTAAATATGAACTTATAAATAAATGATTAGATGCGTATTTAAATAAAAGAAAAATGCTTTAGAATATTGTGCAAATTTTATGCACCAAATCATCATGGATTAGATTAGATGCAGAATTTAATATTAAGCAAAAATCATATAATCTTATTTCTAAGCTTTTAAATCTTGTTTCTATCTGTTTATATGAAAATAACATAAAAATGCAAATTAGTAATTTGTAAGGTTATTGAACTAGTAAAAAATATGCTCAAATACTAATATTTTGACAATTATTATAATTTATGAGTAGATTTTTCTGGCCATGTTGACTGGTCGAGAACTCAGCTGCAGCTGATATGCACGGCTCATTAATCCATAACAATTTCACTGTTATGAAATTACATTCCATCGGATAATTCCAGTTGTAATAATAATTCCAGTTGTAATAACTTTAGTCTTTCATACACTAAACCTATTTAGACCTTAATATATTTTCGTAACCATAATAGTTAATAATTTTGTGTATTTTTATCTTTTTTTAGATTTAACCCTAAGTGATTAAAAACCATGTATACTTACTAATATTTCTAGTGCCTTAGTTTTAATTTGTAGCAATATTCATTCCAATTTTTGCAATCAAGTTTAAATTGATTATGGCTTCTATGAAGATTAAATTTCACTACTTATTTTATAATAAATGGAAATAATATATTGCAAACCAGTAGCCTGATATAAAAGAAACTTTAATATGTAATTATGGTGAATTTTATAGTGAAACAATATTGATATAAACCTGTAATGTAATGTAGATTTTTATGATGTCTTATAAAGAGTCTCAATGTACTATGGACAGAATGTTAAACATTCAACAGGGCGTATCCAGGAACCTGGAAAGAGGGGTGCTCAAACCTGATCGGATTTTTACAAGCAAACATAAGATTTTACTGCTCTCTATTTGAAACATTCTGGGAAGCTTCTTAATAATAATAATATAATAAATACTTTATTTTAACATGCAAATGCTTGTAGAATGCTTGTATCACTGAGAGGTGTTCTCCAACAAGGTCATGATTTAACATTTACATAAGGGTACAAAAGTAAAAAAAAAATTTTGTAGAAAAATAAATAAAAATAAGTACTGTGATTAGACAAAATTTCAGAGAATTTAAAATTTAACTATTTACACTAGGTTAGTAGTTGTTTAAACGAATATAAATTTGTTGCCTTTCATACAGTGTTTTCAAGATTATTCCATAATTTGACACCACAATACAAATAACTTCTTTTTTTGTACCTTCTGTTTTGGGTTTATCTAGATGCAAGGCCTCTTTTGATACTTGTATTGTGTTTTAAATCTTGTTAAAGTAAATAAGGTATTTAAATATGATGGTGTTGAATAAGCCTCATTTTGATAAAATTGCTCTTTATAAATTTCAGTTTAAGTTATGCGGGGCTTGTGTACTGTACTTGAGTCATATTTGCCTAATTTTGTGATAATTTTTGCTGTTCTGTTTCATAGCACTTGTAGTTTATTTCTTAGTCTTTGGCTTTCTGGGATTGCTGCCTTAATATTTCTTTTCCTCTGAAATTCTTTCTTCTGAAGAGAGTGCTCATTTTCTATGAAAGGTGGAGTGGGTACTCCAGGCCCCAATCTTCATATTTATATACTAATTTTATTGTTTTCTGTCACTGAAAGGGTCTGGGAAGGGGGTCGTGCTCAAGCACCCTGAGCACGCCCTCTGGATACACCACTGTCCAATGACTTTCAACTCCTTAAGGGTCACGTCATATCATGCAACGAGTACTGGCTTGTACTAATGCCCTTTCTTCTGTCTATAATTTGTTCCTTAATATAAGTTATATATTTAGTGTAATAAGGAGTTATATGTATTCCCAATATAGTTTGCAATGAAATTTAAATTGATCATGGCTTCTGTGATGATATCATTAATTAAATTATTTAGGTAATAATAATAATAATAATAATATAATTGTGAAAAATGAGTATGAAGCTAATGGTGATTTATGTTGTGGTTAATTATGGAGTTATAATTATTTTGTCATTACAAGTCTATGGATTTTAAGTGTTGAAGAATTTCTAACACATTCCTGTACAGTGTACCTATCCCCAGGTTTGACCTTTAAAAGATGTATTGTCACTGGAAAATTTATTTTGATATTAACTTGCTTATTTTAAAGATACAGATACATATAAACTGTATTCAAATACAGTATTTGTAAATTATATCATATAAATTTATAATATTGGACTGCATTTAAAATATGTAATGTATAATGCAAATATTGCATAATTGAATACCAAAATAAAAAAAAAACTTCAGAAGGGTTCCTCTATAATTATTAGCAATTTGTGGTGTAAAATAAAATATTAAACCATTTTTTGACACATTAATTTCTATTCTTAAGTTTCTAACTTCTGTGTTAGGTAATATCACAATTAATTTTGATGATTATTTCATCATTTTCACATCTACACCTTTAATAAACGTCAGTACAATATTGTGAATTAGATATTAGCTGAATGTTGATAGCACAATGATTCGTCTTTAATAAGAGTGGTTATTTAGTGTACTTTGACCTAATTGAGGTTTCACTGTCTAGTCAAGTTATTAGAAATAAATCAAATGACATTAGGCTAGGCAAAACATGTTTTGCTTGTATTTTTGTGTAATAACATGTTAATGTGACTAGTCTATTCATACTCAGGTATGCTATGCATTCTCTTAATTAGAGTCTGAACGGTGAACAGGTAAATTTCACTGTTCACTGATCTGAAGTATACGACAATTGGTGACACCCTTTGTTACTAGCAATAGCACAAAAATGCTGTATATCATTCATCACTAGCCTATGCAAAGAAGCATTGCCTATTTTTATCACTAAGTCTGTACACTCCATGGTCTATGCCGTTTTATCCCTGTTTTAGATTTAAAGTTACTTTGGTTAAATATAAAATGTAATTAGTATTGTCACTGTTATGTTATTATATACGTTCTCATTCCAGAAAGTCTATTAAAAGCCTAAGATTACAAAATCATTGAAGCGTAATGTTGTCAACAAATAGCGCCACCTATTGTTGTGATGTAAGCACTATAATACTTTATAGATTAATCAGCCGACCTATACACATGTTGCAATCAAGAAACTCTTTTTTGGAGTATGCTTTAAATGTATCATTGTTTTAACTTATTTAGTAGCTCTCTTAGGCCTATTTGCAGTTAGGTTTGATGATTCTTAATGTGGTGGAGGGGAATAGCTGTAGTGAATGGAAATAACGAGGGTGCTTAACAAGTAAAATAGATTCTTAAAATCTGTTTGTTGACCAAAAAAAATATAGAAATTAAATTGACTATAATTATGTTGCATATGACAGCAGATGACTTTTATTATTCTTTGTACTTGTCTGTATTATTTAGGTATTATATATAATAAGTTGTTTGTATCTCTAATGAGGAAGCTTGAGATACACTCGTCTGGATGCGGTAAAACAGTTTAAGAGAAATGACTCCACAGTATAAGTTTAAACTTTTGACAAACCAAGCAAAGTTACTGATCTGACTGACAGTTTCAGCCACATATACCAACGGTGTCCATCTTCAGAGTGACGGCTCCTATTTTAAATCCTCTCACTGCTAAGTGCCAGTCCAGTCGCCTAACAATAGGATCTTATACGTCACTCAGTAAGATGGCCCTTCATCTCAGTTATCTGTTCCATATCGCCTCCTTGATGTGTCTAATGGAAAAAGATGATCAAATCGTGTCATTGATTGGAACCATCACAAATTCATAGACAGAGCAGACAGTAAAACCATCAGACGTGTCAAGGTGGTGATATGGATCAGAGGTAGAAGAGAGAAGAACATGACCCGAGACGAAGGGACCCACATTCCGAGTCACGTATATGACCTTGCTGTTAGGCGACCTCCACCTACCTGTGTGCAGATTGCTTAACAACTGAGCCGTTAAACTCTGAAGGTGACCACATCGTTGGTGAAGTTGGCTGAAACTGCCAGTCAGGTCAGTAAATTTACTTGGTTTTGTCAAAACTTACACTGTCGTATCTTCGAAGCAAAATGAGACGGGTAGTTAAAGAGCTCCGTAGAGCCGGCTAGCTAAAATCATGTAAAATTTACCCTTCTAGATGCTCGAAAAAAAACCGTTTTTCAAAGTGTCACAATCTAACTAATTGACCCCCTATTTAATTATGTGCATTCAAAAATTAAATACAGGCTCTTCTAAATGCGCCGTGTTTCATGCATTATTCAATCGCATTAAAATTATAGACTTCCATCACGGATCATTCGATTAAACAAAAGTTTAAAAAAAACATCACGACATATTGGTATGTGCAGAGCGGTTCCGCAACCTCAATGCGATGCATTATATTGTGGTTAGTTGATCATTAATAGACATACCAGTATATCACATTGAACGATGTCTATAGAACATAGTATGTACCCGATATCCAGGGTAACTTTAATAACTTCGACCTACTGGCCTAGTCGTGCATCCAGGACTAGTCCAGGGTCTATGTTTTAAAAAATGGAAGATGGTCCCTGGGAATATAGTGTAGACTACTTTAACCATAATACTGTAGGCCTACTTGTTAAAATTTTTTGTACAAAAATTTAATTAATTGTTGTTTTAATTTTCTGTTATGTACATCGCATTAAATTGGTTTCAATCTTAATTATCATGAAAAATGTAAATTCGTGGCTTTCTTTTCCAAAAAGTGATATATTCATGAAAAAGTAGGCCTAAATTCTTGGCCTTCTTTTTCATAAAGAGTGATATTAATATTGTCGCCCACATGAACCGATGATCCGAAAACATTTATTCAGTTTCTGATCAATTATGCAAACATCGTAAACATTTCGCTTCGCACGTTCAAAATATTAAAGAAGTATTTAAAGTATATAACGCGTAAGTGTAATGTAATTAGAGACGATTTATTCTTGGTACATCTTACAATATATCGGATCCTACTTAAGTCGGTTATATTCACTCACCCTGAATTAATTTGATAAACTACCGACGGCTTAACGTCATCTAATCAATGCGGTACCAAATTTACAGTTAAGCCTCTAATCATCTCCGTATTTAAGACGCCAAGAGTGGCGCTCTTGTCTGAGTTAGATGTTTTCTATAGTGAAAAAATATATTTCTGCTAGTACCGAATGTATAATATATAGTCATTAGAATCATCGGAAATGTCATCCTTCATGATGGCATTTGTGACACTATGATGTCGATAGTAGGCCTAGGCCTATCCTTTATTGAAGTTCATCAGTGATCTCGATTTTAATATAATGCCGAAAGTTACTCATAATTTTGAATGAGAATATCATAATTAATATGGAAATTAATGTGGAAATATTGAATCTAACACGATTTCGTGTATCTCTTTGCTTTGGATGTAGCCTTACCAGGGCTCCCATGTCTTCCAGATTAGCCTGGAGTCTCTAGGAATTTTGCTCCATCTCAGTGGTGGCGCCAGCGGGGGGGGGGGGACAGCAACCCCCGTCGGGGAAGATTGACCACTTTCGTCGGGGAAAATAAAAATAAAAGTATCGTATAAGTGACCCCAAAAAATTGAAAATATACATAAAACGGGCCAAAAAGGGGCAAATAACGTTTTTTTTTTTGTTTTTGCTCATCAAACCCAAACGGGTAACCACGCTCACCCGGACATCCTTCCCGTTGGGGACTCTATGATCTCCTGGGCTCCAGGAAATACAATTTTCTCCAGGAATTTGAAATTGTCATTATCTCCATGTTTTTTTTTATAAACTAGCAATATAAACAAACAATATGTAGTATTTTTTCATTTATTTGAACACTCAATGGTATTTTCAAGGTTCATTTGTGAGTAAATGCATGAAATATGATAGTAACACCTTTCATTTGAAAAAAAAATCAAAGCACTGTTGTTCTGATTTCACTTTTGGATGTCCATACACTACCCAAAACAGTTATCTCCTGGATTTCTGGTTTTCATTCGGGTTATGGGACGAATTAGGGGATTATGCGCATCCGGCGCAACCCCCATAGTATTGTAAATTACATGTTCTCCCCCATTACGACCTCCCTCACCCAAAACAAACAAATTCCCCCAAAAATACATTTGTCCATATTTTTACCCCATTGCCACGCAATGTCTTGAAATTTATGGTTTGGTGCTGTTTTTCCTCACAGTATAGTGAATGCTCATTTCCACTGAAGTTTCGCAAAAACGCGTACCGGTATAACAGGGCACCCCATTTCCGTGTTGTGGCCTCTTTAAACGGTATGGTGTCCTAATTAATTTAAGATCTGAAACAAGACGCACCGATCGGAAATAGTGTGCTGAGCCCTTTCCATGAATCCTGATGCGCACCTGGAATATCAGGATGATGACATTTTGATGTCGAAATATTTAATCGATGCTGACACGATTGTATCCCGTTGCTTTGAGTATAGGCCTAAGCCTTAAAACTTCTTGACGTTGATGAGGGAATTTTATTTTTTTTATTCCTCCATGTTTTTTTAAACAGTTATTCCTCCATGGTGTAAGTTTGTTAAAAATCTCTCCAATACCCCTGTCAGTATATATCAAAATTAATTAGATGTCATTTGTGTTAAATGAATGAATACAATAAACCATATAGTACGGAAAGCTATGTCAGAATTGAGGTTCCAGCTGGATTTTTGTGCCAAAAGTAATTTTTTGTGCGATTTCCGTCAGTTTAGGGATGTTGAATACAAAAAAGTTGGGTACCATTTTTTTGACCACTCCTTCGGCCACCATTTTGAAATTCAAGATGGCTACCTTTGACTAAAAAAACAAACGGAACATGGTCATCAGTGGTAGCAATGGAAAAGGAATTGAACACTGAACAAAAATTTCCATTACACCTATACCGATAAACTAATAGTTACGGAGATATTATAGTTTAAATAGTCATGTGACCAAAATAAAGGTCAAGGGTCAAAAATTAAAATTTGAAGAAGACCGTCATGTTGGGTAGGCCTATCATATGAAAGCTCAATTAATGCCAAACACAGTTGTTCAATGCATTTTAGCTTTAACTGTACCGTTTCCAGGATATTTCAAATTTAAAGTCAAAATGGTGAATGTATATCATTAATACAATATTTAGCCTATGTTTTTGACATATCCTTTATTTGGAAATATATTGATAACGATGCACTTTCAGGTAAACATGTTTTCTGTGGAAAATTGCTCAGCACGACAAGAGCTTTAAAATGATACCCAACATTATGGTATTTGTTGAAATTTAATTTTTAACCCTTGACCTTCGATTTAGTCATGTGACTATTTATTTTTTTAAAATTTTTTTTACAATTTTATTCATTTTGGCAAAAAAAAAAATAAAAGACAACAGTAACAACATACAAATTGGAAAAAAGATGCCAAGGAGCAGCAAAAGCGGAAACCACTGTCATCTATAGATGTGCTGCTCCCAAATGTTGAATATCTCTGTAAATATTGGTTTATCGGTATAGGTGTAATGAAACTTTTGATCAGTGTGAAATTCCCTTTCCAGTGATACCACTTATGACTAGGCCTATGTTCCGTGCGATATGTACGGCAAAGGTAGCCATCTTGAAATTCAAAATGGCGGCCAAAGGCATAGTAGAAAAAATAGTACCAACTTTTTTGCATCCAGCACCCTCAAAGGGACCAAAATAGAATAAAAATTCAATGTCGGCACAAAAATCCTGCTGGAATATATAGCTTTCTGTACTAATGTCAATATTCGAATGTTTGTGTTTGAAGTATTTGGAATACTGCTTTTGATTGACCTACTAACATTATTACTTGAAGTTGATTATTTTTTAAACAGTATACAGACAGTGTCTCTCCAATTATTACCAACACCGTCGTTGTTGATCAGTTCTATATGATTTGTGTTAATATGTATAATAACCTTACCATATGTCAATATTAGAATTTTATTGTGTTTGAAGAATTTGGAATGCTGCATTCATTGACCTACTAACATTATTACTTGAAGTTCATTATTTTTTTTTAAAGAGTACAGTGTGTCTCCGTTTATTACCAACACTGTCGTTGCTGATCAGTTCTATATAATGAATAAATGTGTAATAAATTTACCAGGTCAATATTCGAATTCTATTGTTTTGATTTTATACTAGAATTGTGAATACTGTATTTAATATTATCCTAAACTAACAATAACAATACTTAGAATTATGTAAACATTTAAAAAATATTTTGTCGATTAAAATAAACAATTATGAAGACATTTTGCGATACTTCAACAATTTCACCGACTGCCATAGGCCAAATCCCCGGATTTGGTTTTGACAAGTTGAAAAAAACCCTGCTCGCATTAAAATTTCCGACTTTTGGTAGTACAGCCGCTCCATCTAGGCCTATTTTTATTAGTCCAGTCTCATAAAAAATAGGGTCATTTTTTGGGGATCAAACCTTTTAATCCCCCTCCCCAGTTAAATCTGCCACGGATCATCCAGTTGCGTGTACGCAAATCTAAGCCTGTGACGTAGGCCTTCGTCGTCTTGAAGTATACATAATTTTTAAAATTATTTTATTTCAACCTTTTAAGTTTTTAACACCAACGTCATAACTGACATTTTCAGTTTCCATTTCGATTACGTGATTATTTAAATAAATTTTAGATACAGTATAATGACATTTACGTTTTGGTGACGTCGCTCACTGTACAAGTTTCAGTAGTTTAAAGCAATTTGAAGATATGGATGATGAAGTAAATAGGCCTACTTCAACATGATTCCATCACCCGATGTATGCGTGCTAAAGGAAATTGTTCCTTTTGGTTGTAAACAAACACGGGGAGACCTCTGTCCTCGCGTGATTTTGATTCAAGTCATTAACAGACCGCCAACACACCCCACCCCACCCCCGCCCCACGGGAGAGAACTATTTTCTTTATCACTTTTAAGAATATTTGATGTTTTAAGAACATTTTCGATAGTTGTTCCGTTTACCCACCTGCGATATTTCGTTGCGTAGACATGCCTACTTGAATAAAAACAATATCATATAAAATTGTAATTTGGTCATTGACCGGGTCATAAAATAACCCTAGGCTAAAATCATACGGACCTATTGTAGTGGTCATCACGGGACTCCAAAAGGTCTAGTCCTATAATTAAGCAAAAATAAATACAAATTAATTATAATAAAGTCCCGTTTGTGACTTCTTTGAAAAAGTCTCAGTTTAAAGTTGATTGGTTTTATCTGAATAGATTCATTAAAGATGAAGATTATCGTTACTTAAAAAAAATAACCAAAAAAGCGCTCATAACTCGATGAGCAACGTGGAGGCTTTTATAAAGTTTCTGTAGACCACTTTATTCAGCGTGGTGAAAAAGCAGTAAACGATTTTCGATACATTTTTACTCGCAGGTTTTTAAAGACGGTTATTGTCACTTAGGCCTATAAGGGATTTATACAAATATTACCTCCCTGTTTCATGATGACCAGGTTAAATTATCAAAATATATTTTAATCATTGGCTATAGATTTTCTATCTGTTTGTTCTGCGGATTGGTCATTTTGAAATTGGCACTACCTAGGCCTAGTGTTTGATTATTATTGTTAGGCATAATAATATTACAACTGAGAATTAAGAGCAGAGTAGTGACAGTAAATCTTTGATAAATCTAGCTGATAAAGGTGAGCCTGCACTTTTATCGAATCCTAATAGTCCTAATTTGACACGTTTTTGTAGGCCTTTGATTTATATGGAAGACAACCTAACTTCTAAATTGATTCTATATCGAGGCCTATGTGTTGTATCACATCTTTACGAAGCCCCATTAGAGACATACACTCTAAAAATTAATGTGTGTCACGACACACATTAATGTGTTTATCATGTGTTTACCATGTGTTTTGGTGTGTT
>JAOTQE010055912.1:0-19853 GCA_025631205.1 Nesometra sesokonis
AAATTCAAATTTTCGGTCGTTAAATTGACAAAAATAAATCTCACTATTTTTGGATCTCCAAACTTGGGAGCTCTGTGAAACTACCCATTATCAGTTTAATATGATGTTTCCATGTAAAATTATGTATGATCAAGGTTCATACATTTAGAATGCAAGTTTTGAAAAAAAAAAACTGCACTTGAAAATTGGTTACCAGTATTGTGGCTAAGCACTTCATTTTAAATTGAATTAAAGCAAAAAATTATCATTTGTATGAATTTGTTTTAATGTATTATAAAAGTTGAATGTTTATACTGTTTGTTTTTGGGATAAAAATAAATTTTGAAAAAATGAACTTTTTTTGTTCCTACCTACTGTGAAAAAAATTAGCTTTGTGACTTACGCCTCCTCTGATTTGGCTCTGCCACATTTTCAAGATTATAATTTTGGTGGGAGAATGTTAGCCAAGATGGATGGCATCCTCCATATGTTGATTTTATTTAGGGTGTAGAACAGTGTCTGCTATTTGTCAAGGTAATGTGATCCTAACCAATGTAAACCAATGACACTGTGTTGTAGATAACTGTTTCCAGATTTTTAAATTAAAAATCCATTCCCAACAGTTTATCATGAGATTGCCATTTTTTCAAATGATTAAAATTAAATGAACATTCTGAATTAAATTTAAAGTAATAAAAAAATATTTACCTCTCTAGATCCACTTTTTTGCCGACAATTGCGTTTAGTTCTTCAATGCGGCGTTCATATTTCTTAATTTTTTCTTCGTGTTCAGGAATTACTTCAAGCTATTTAAAAAACACAATAAACAATTTAATAATTAAAGTTATTGATGATAATATTACATTACACTGGCATTAAAAAATTGCAAATAAATGAAAAAATTATCACTCCACCTTCATTCATATTAATAGGGAGAATTTCAATTTAAGGAAGGTAGACTAGAAGATGTTAAAAGGAACAAAAATTGCACATGAATGTAACTTCCATCAGCCCTGTCATTGCCATTTTCTCTGAACAGTATAATGCTGACTTTACGTTCAGTTTTAAAATAGGTCGAAACAATAACGTTTGATGCCATTTAACACACATTTAGCGGTCAACACTCAAATTAATGTCATAAAACCTGATGCACAGAATTTTAATGGAAGTGTACACGTTTTGTATTCATTTACACAAAAAGCTGACCAGAGTGAGCCTTGAACACTCGACCTTGTGATTGGAAGTCCGATGCGCAACCGCTAGTAATTGAATCCTTCCGCCTAAGATTATTTTCCATCTCCTATTTATTTTCAAAATGACACCTCTGAAGCTCAGTCCACGCTATCACACTTTTTTTCGACAAAAAACTTTGACATGTCTATATTTGATCGTGATGACATCACAACCATACCATATCGAGATATATTATTACCATATATGGGTACATCAATGGTTTTTGTTTATTAAAATTTGATGCCTTAGAGTCTATAAAAGGATGTTTTGATGTGGTTGCATTTTGTCCTCATTATATTATAATGATAATTTTGTCCTCATTTTGTCCACACAATAAAACATGTAGCTAGGATGGTAGAGCATGTGGTAGTAAATTTAATTCCTTGTCATGTCTCCTTAGTGTCATGAATTAAAAGCTCACTAATACTTCACAACAGATCCCTTTAATTCATAACACAATTAAAATATACACCACCATCTTACCTCTTTCTCTAATTCCATTTTCTGCCTCCTTAGCTCGCGCACATTTTTGTTCCTCAATTCTACTACTGTTTTCAGACTTTCAACTTCTTCTGGTAGATGTTTATATTGAGCAATAGCAGCCTAGTGACAATTAAAACAAATGTATTGATTTAAAGAGTACAAGGGAGTTGCCTTATCCAATACTAGTAAAAATGTGACTTTCCCGACTAGTAAGTTGAATTTGATTGGCCAATGTAGACTGATGGCTGATTGACGAGGTGAATGAAGAGTCACTGGAGTTAGTCCAGTAGTTTTCATTAATCTGGCCTTAACAATTAGCACTAATAACTCCCCAAAATGGTGTTATTAATAGCTTATGTTAATTCTGTTAGCACAATTGTACACCATGTACTTTATGGTACTTTTAGCAATGAGTGTAACCACCCTCTATGTGGACCCAGATGTCAGGAGATATGCTATTACAATTACATTCCTGGATGCTTCAACATTTTTAAGTGTTTATTGTAATGGGGGAGGGAGTTATACCTATTCAAACAGGGTTCTTAATACATTTGTCATGTTTAAAGTGTTTAAAAGAAGCGCTAGTTTAAAAAAATATAGTTTTTACCTGAACTTTTTCATCTGAATCTTTCTGAAGGACATCCTCAAGCATCTTTGATTTCTGTGTTAATCGCTCACATTGAAATTTTAAATTAAATGCTTCATCCTGGAGTTGTCGTTCCCGATTTTCTGATGCCATTCTCCTCTTCTCCGTTTCAATCTCAAATTCATCCTGCATCTCCTTCTTTGCAATTTCATGTTCTTCCCCAAGAATTTGTTTTTCCTCGCCATGTTTTGTTTTTAATACTTCAATTAAATGTTGATTCTGTTCTGATTGGTCAGATAACTGAAAAATTAATTGATGCCAAATTAAAATAAAATTGTATGTATTATCCAGTCAAACCTGTTTAAATAAACTTTTCCTAATTCAATTTTTTTCTAAGTAAATTTGCTTTCACTTCCACTTTAGAATTGACTTGGGCAGGTTTTATTGCATATAATTACAGGTGGGGCAGATCCAGTAGAGTTGGATAGAGGACAGATGCCGGATAGAAAAGGCCTGGTGCAAAATTTATTGCAAACATTGAGTTTTTCAAGTTCAATTGATTTTTGTTGAAGTAAAAAATGGGGAGAGGAGCTCAGTATGGTGGGCCTCCCCCCTTGGATCTGCACCTGTACAAGTCTTGCTCAAGTGAGTCTGTATTTACACTTCTTTGAACTTCTACCTGTCATAATATTTTTGTAACCAAAAAAGCAGCGAGCAGGAACGATAAAAAGTATAAAATAATGGAAATCGGAAAGTCGGTGGGCTTTTTAGTGTTTCGTTGATAATGAGAGGTCACTTCCAGGTCAAATTTTCTGTTATGGTTTACTGCGTAAGCCGGCCTTCCCAAGTTCCTTCTCAAGGCGGTCCAAATTTGGACCGCTCAAAAAGCTGCTAAAGCACTTGGAGAATTTACACTTATTAATTGCTAATCTTGGGCTAGTCCAGGGCTGGCCTAAATCTGATCGTGTAAATGGGGTCTAAGACTAAGACCGGAGACCTCAAGATTAGTAGGCAAGCATGCTAACTACCAAGCTACAGCGCCACATGACAAATTGACTTTTCAACTTACCTCTCGCTTATATCGTTTATGTAGCAGCTCAATGTCTTCAGTCTGTTGGCTAACCACTGTAACAAGTAAACAAGAAAAGATAGACTCATTCATAAATAAAGCCTGTTGATTGGAAGTTTGTCACTTGCTTAATAAACATATTACTCAGGTTAGTATAAATTAACCAGGAATCAGTTTATAATTTGCCAGTTGGTTTTTTGGAATTTTTTTATGAGAAATTCACATGCAAAATTTCATGTTTTATTATTACATACAAACATGAAAGTTTTAGGATTTCTAAAAAGATCCTGATAAAAAAGAAAGAAAACAAAAAAAAATGAACTTAGGACTTTTGAATATTTAAAAAAAAATTGCCTATAACATGATTAAAACATGTTGACACATGGGATTGTTTTACTGCAGCAACTGCAGTAGAATTATTTTGACATGGTCTCTTACATTCGTTCATTTCTCTAGAATGCCTTCTGTTCAAAGTGGTCTCAAACTCCTCAAATGACAGCCTATGTTCCTCTTTTATTCTTTCCAAAACTTCTTCATGTTGTTCTTTTAAAATTTCATTGTCCTCCTCAAGTTTTAACTTTTCTTCTGTTAGTGTTTCTATAAAAAAAACAGCGAGTATAAGTAAGTCAGTAATTATAAAATGTAGCAACTTTACTTGCCTATGAAAACATACCATACAAAGTTGAATGGTAAGATATGTTGGTATCAAAGTGTACTGCTAATGTTATTAATGGAAAAAAGCCCCAAAGAAAAAGATCGAATGAAACAGAAGGTTAATAAAATTGTGAAAAAACAAAACTGCGATGTGTTGACATATTTGTTACCGCCCTCATCTTAATGGGAGTGGTGTATGGGAATAAATTATGAGGTAAAGGACCAAATGGATGGACAAAATTACAGCAAAAAAGTAAATCCTCTTTCGAACCTTATAGTTCACAGGACTGAATCTTATTCTCAGTTTAGTGTGAAGTGGATGAGAGAGCAATATTCTGCATGGGATGCTAGTCCATCATAGGTTACTTCCCAGCAATTTATGTGTATCAATTTACAACTGGGCAGACTGCAGCAATGCGAATACACTGCATTGCCCAAGTGCACAAGCAACTGGAAAGCATGAGTCTCAAACACCCGACTTCTCAATTGGTAACTATAACCTTGGCACCAACTGCTCCCAAAGTTATATCAAAGACTGGATTAATAGTATTTGAAGCAGGTTGCAGATGTTGTTCAATCATAGAGACAGCTCATTATAAACACAGCTGCTCGGACTCCCTGAGTCTATCTGAATCTATTAGACAGCCTTTGAAACAGGTAAACAGTAATTCCTCTGGTGGCAGCACATGACAAAAAATTGTAGGGACCACAGAAAAATCTTGCCGTAAGGAACAATGCCAAATATTAAAGCACTACATCTGACAATGCAATTATTACGGCAAAGCTTAACACTGACAACAGACAAACAGATATACAGGCAGATGGACAGAATGAAAACAATATTCAAGATTCAAGATTTTTATTGCTACTGAAGCCAGCTATGGGCTATTATCCACTTAAAATTATATTACACAAGACAATACATAACAATAAATAAATACAGTGTAATTGTAAATGTGAAGGCAGGGGTGGGGTGTTAATGATTAAAGAGAGCAAGTTTTATGTCTTTAACGGATATTTCAAAAGGGTCAAGGGCAAGGTCATAAGATAGTTGAAGGGCATAGGGTAAAAAGGAGGATTTAAAATGGGTAGTGCGAACAGGTATAGGTCAAACTGCAATGGCCACGAAGGACAGAAGAACGGGGGAGACTAGAGTGCAAAGGGTGGTCAATGGTACGGGCAATTTCGGAAATAGTGGAGAGCAACAAAAATTTTTGTCTAGATTCAAAATCATTGATTTTAAAACGAGTGAAAATCGTGAGATAATTAGAAGATGAGGCAGACGAGTCAAGTATTTAGTATTCCACCAGCCTTATGCCTGGGGGAATAAAAAATGTGAGACTCGGCTTCTTATTTGGCAAATGATCTTTAGGTATGGAGACCGCTCATCATTGACACAGTTGCATGGGCTCACTGAGCTAGCTACCTATCTAACAGCCTTCCAAACAGGGTAGCACAGGATTTTTAGGAAAAGAGGCAGATTATCATATCATCTTCAGATATGAAGTGAGCACATAATTGACACAGTTGCTCGGATTTCTTGACCGCTCAGATATATGCATATGCTCACCTGCTAATTCAAATGTTTCCTTGTATTTCATTTCCAGTTCTTTGACCCTTTTCTTTAAGTCTGCACAGGAGAACACATCCATCTGAGAATATCAAAATATTGCCAATATAAATAAATTTAGTTTTTCACACAGGTATAAACTTAATAATTCCAATTAATTTTTAATAAAATAAAGTTATATAGCATCAGTTTTTTAAACATTTGAGGCATGTCATGGCAAAGCCATCACGTTGTCATAAAATTGAATTTTTTGAATGGACTTTGTTCCTAGGCTAGGCCAAGGCCCACTCTGAATATATTTTGGAGACATAGAATTTTCAGGATAAAAACGTATTTTTTTCAGGAGGGCGGGAGATTACTAAAAAAAATCAGGAGACTCGCGACATTTTCAGGAGACTTGGGACCTCTGTAACTATGATATGCATTATAAACCAAGTCTTATTACGAAGCTTAGGAAGTGGTACTGTCTGTTAGGTAGCAGGGTTTAACAATTATGCTATAACATAGGTTTCAAATTTATTTTATTTAGGAAATTGAAAATACCAAATATACTGATACTAAAACAAGTATCACCTGATTAACATGTTAACAACCACAGCCTTTTAATTGCGAGGTAAAATAGAGAGTGAATTTGCTTTTAATGAAAATTAAAGTATATTTTAATACCCTTCAGCAACACAGTTGAACAACCCTGTGCGGACACGTCCCGTAAGCGGACACCTCCCATAACGGACACTAATTTAAAGACCTGTTTGATCTTCCTATCTAACCAGTGCATTTGGTACCTATCGTAAGCGGACACCTCCTGTAAGCGGACGCGGACACTTTTTGTCCTAAATTTTAGATTTTTTGTATGTTAATTTACCTCCCATAAGCGGACATCCTGGAAAATTTAGTGATTTTTCTGTACAATGAATAAATATATCTGTACAAAATTGTACTTCTATTGTATTGGCTAAAAATCATATTACTGAAGCAATCTTAAAAATGAAAAACCACATAATAAAGTATAAAATGCGATGTCTAGAAATTTAAGAGGCAATTTCTGTTGAGAATGCCGTGAAATATGAGACATAAGGACGTATACATAATTTTACAACTTTTTACAAATTCTCGTAAGCGGACACCTCCCGTAAGCGGACACTTTTCCCGGACCCGAGGGTGTCCGTTTACAGGAGGCTTAACTGTATTGTTAACCAAGTTGATCGGCTGCATACACAAGTGAGAACTTTACCAACCATACTATAGCTGGCACTATACAAATCTGATATTTGTTAACAACCCTGCATGATTTGCAATACATAAGTGAGCAATTCACCAACCATACTGTAGCTGGCAGTATACAATGTAATCTGCCATTGTTAACAACTCTGAATTGGTTGCTATACACGAGTGAGCAGTTCACCAACCATACTGTAGCTGGCAGTATATACTGTATCTGACATTGGTAATAACCCTGAATTCTTTGCCATACACGAGTGAGCAGTTTACCAACCATACTGTAACTGGCAGTATACTAATCTGACATTGATAACAACCCTGAATGGTTTGTAATACACAAGTGAGCAATTTACCAACCGTACTGTAGCTGGTAGTATACAATGCAATCTGACAATAATAACGACAAGATAACTTGTCCCAGGTGGCCTGTGCGAAATCCAGTTGGATTAGTTATCACACCCTTGGCAATGAACTTGTTAATCGTAAATGCAACAGAAAAAATGGCAACCTTGAAGTCATAAGTGCTCCACAATTCTGGACAATGTTTTAATCAAGAGCGAAACGCATAATCATGTATAGTTCAGTATAAATAAACTCTTGTTACCAAACTAGTTATGACAAACTCACAGAATGGGTCGTGTAGAACTCTGTTTTACTGTGGCGCCCTTAAGCAAAAAACATTTTCATATTACCATCTTATTTTCTTCATAATCATCATTATCAGCAATTCTGAGAGCACATTAGGGTTAAGGCCTCGTAAAAATGACACCACTTAATGCTGAACATGATTTAAACATAATTTAATAATGTTCATCACATTATTAACTTCAGGTTATACTTCCCGTTAACTGTCTGATTTGTCAATCAAGTTGATATTAACGAGGCAAGTTCAAGATTTAACATTTAAGACTCCATGTTCTTCCTGTAAATATCCTTGGTTTTGATCAAACTTCGATATTTTTACGTTATCCTTAAAAAAGTTTAATTGCGGTGCATAGACTGTTTAAGCACTAGGCCCAAGAGACCTAATGCTGTACAGTGGAAACGAGCACTCTAGTCTATTGGCACCTAAATTCAACTCATTCTGGCGTCGTCTGAACAACAACAGACGAATCCTTCACTCGCATTTGGATATGCACACTAGGAATTTGTCTGCCTATCGTTTGTCGATGCCGGTATGAGAGATTTAAGGCTAAAAAATAGCGGGAATTAATTTCCATGTTGTCAATAATGGAGGCGGGATGTAAACAAAGGGGTTTAAAAAAAAACACTAAGACACATGACCATAACTTTTTGCAAAATTTACATTCATTTTTGCAATGAAATATTACAAGGATAAAAGCAATTAAAAAAGCGCATGATATTTTTTTTACTTTAAAAAGTATAATATATACCCCAAGTAATGAAAACACACCATTATGTCATTATGTCATCATTAGGATCATCTATAATGAAGTAATGCAGAAATATTAAATTCACATTTCATTATTTGGTGCATTATACCTTCTTATCCAAGAATAATCAGTAGATCTTACGTTTTTTAACTTTCTATAGAGACAATTTATTAATATCCATCAATCATTTATATCATAGAATATACAGGGTTTTCTGAATGATAAAACATATTTGTTAGCTTACATCATTTGTGATGTGTTGCAGCAGTATAGAGAGGGCATCAAATCCTGTCAATCCAGTTTTCAGTTGCATTTTGGTGAGGTTCAATTCCTTGGTACGTGATTCGCAAAGTGCCTCCAACCGCTTGATCTCCTCGGCTGCAGTCTCGTTGGCGATGGATGATGACAGAAGGTCAGGCGGTGTCGACGACGAGATTGTTGGTTTAATCTTCGTTGGTTTTGTTACTGTTTGATTTGGATCTATGAATAAAGAAAGTAAAAATGACTAATCACAAAATAAAATTCAATAATAAAATACAAGACAAAGGACAAATATCATCAGAGAAGGCCTACCCATGATACGAATTAGCTTTGGTAAGCTTATTAACATGATGATGAATGGCAAAAAAAGGTAAAAATTTACACCTAATTTTTGTTGTCAACAAAATTTGCCCATCAAGTGACTGTTTTAATTGATAATATTATTATTGTAATATTCAATTATTTATTATTTTTATTTTTACATAGAAAACATTTTCAGAGTAAAATTACAATAAAACGAAGACAAGGACGGGAGACCGGGAAGGTGGGAGAGGAGTAAAAAAAACAATATCAAAAATTATAAACAAAGTAGCATTCATAATCTCTACAGACAAATGTTTAACTTAAAATACAACAAATTTAACACATTAATGAAATCTGAGGAATGAAATAATGTCCAACCAACCATTATTAACAGGCTGTCTGTTAATGTATGATCTCCGACACTTTGGTTTCGGTTGGAATCCCTTGACAACCAAACATATCTTAATAACTGTCCTTGATAAATAATGTTTTGATCGACGCGATGTTTTAACTGCTCCTGGTTTTTTCATTTTTTCGAAGTTAAATTTTGATATCCAGTTAAAATATTGCACTATACAAATGCTGTTAAAAACAAACTACCAAATTCTGTGAAGTGTTTTAAAGTTTTAAGGTTGAATATAAATCAATTACAGTACACTGAATCAATAAATCTGCTAGTTTAAACATTTGCGATTTAAAAACAATGTCGTCTCTTTCTTCTGACAGTTCTTAACAGTCACTTAAGACAGTATTGTTTCTTAGAACATTAAATTTACAATTTCCTTTGTTTTTCTGACTCAATAAATGCTACAAATTCACTTATGTGAACCTTGTTAGTAATTTAAAAACTAACACATCTTGCTTTGTAACAACAGACCAAATTAATACCGTCACTTTAAACAAACCTCATTTCTTAGTCAGTAATATTTTACTATCTTCTTTTTTTGCAACCGACTCAATGACTTTTATTATCATCTGGGGTTACTTGTCAAATGATAACTAACTCTTAACGAAGATGATTGAGAGTAAGTTATTAATATTTCCAAATAGTTACATGTAACGAGCATATGTGAGTCATAGGTTTAGCATTCATGAATTAATATCTGAGTAAAAGGAAAGTCCAAAGATATTATTTCATTTTTAATATTGCACAAAATAAGAAAGGGCGATTCCTGGTGAAACTTTGTGACTTGTAAATGTTTAATATTCAGCAGCACTTCTTTAAAATCTTCAAAGATGCTTATTTCATTTTTCATCCTTCAAAAAATCCAACAGAATATAATAACCTTGATGATGCTATATGACTAATACACAAATGTTCAATTTCAGAAAGATTTTTTTTTTTAAATCTTAGGAGTATAAAGGTCTGAAATAAATATTTCTTATTGGATAACAACAACGGACATGGTACACGGATGAAAAATAATATAACTCTCGCCAAGCCAAGAAACCCAGATCAAAACTACATATGTAGTACTTGAGAGAGAGATATCAAATTAAGATTAAAATGAAGTAATCTCAAAATTTATCAGCAGAAATTATTAGCATTTATCAACAAAATGCTCATAAAAAATGTACTGCTGGTACAAAGTTTATTTTATGTTTTCAGAACGTTTATCCAGTCCAAATCCAGTCTTATTCCTATAAATTGAAAATATTACTTCTCATTCAAAAATGAACTATTTCATACTGTTGAGTATTATTATCATAGAAAAAAAAGCTCTATGTATTCAAGTCTACATTCTACAGAATCTCTAGTATAATTGCAAATGTCTTGTGATGATTCATTTAATTATATATTTAATTGTTATTTACAGATGACATTTGTTTTAATATAATTACGATTCAGTGCAGGTTAAGGTAGAATTCGTGGATTAATAACCCAATTATATTAAGTCAAGCAAGGCCACCACCAGACGTTTCCTATATAGGATAATGAACCAGGCTTGTTACCAATATTACCACAAAAGAATTTGAATTAAAGTAATGTGAATTCTTCAATATAAAAGTGACTTTTTGTCTAAGCTGCTACAGAAAAAAAATCCCTATCCTAGAATCTAGAGACTACTAAAGAATGTTTCTGATTTGTATATTATAAAAATAACTCAATATCAGTATTAATAATATGTAAAAAAAGTTGTTTCTTATTAAGAAAATATAATTTTAATATTAAATGTTTATAGAATTTATTTTGTAAGCTGTAATAAGTTCAATAATACAACCAAATATAAGCAGAAAATACCAGAAGAATATCACAACTAGAGGCTGATGAAAATCCTGCAGAAAACTCGAAACATCAAGAAAACGAATGTAACATCTATAAAAAATACTCTTCATTCAAGAATTAGATTTCAATACTACAATATACTGTAACAGAGGACAATTGAGTTTTGATGACAGTATGTCACGGATGACAACACAATTAAATGATTTCCTAAATATACTACAGAAGCTAATTTTAACTTGAATTATTGAAAAGGTATAAAAATTGGCAATACACAACTGCCTTAAATTGTGAATAAAAATCAAGTTGTTATTATGTAAATATTTTTTCCAGAAAGTTATCAAATATTTATCAGCTAAATAATATCCTTGATAGTTAGGAAGCACATTTTTTCCTCTTCTTTCAATTAAAGATAGTGAACAATAAAACACATCAAGGTATTCATGAAATATTCAAAGAATTAATTCTCATGATTGGGGTTAGAGGTTAAATTAAAGTCCCAACTGTAAAAACTCGGAAGTAGCAAGAAGATCACAGTGATAAGCCAAATTGATAATTAACTATAGGATGTAATCTATGGGGTGGCTTTTTGATTCTTCAAGTTGATTATCGTTGAATGTTCTCTCTCTTGTAATCCTGAATATGGTAACAAAAAGAAAGATTCTCATAAAGTCTGTGAGGTATCTTAAGACACACAAATCTTTACATCATTAATATTCAACAATTTTTTCAGATAAACAACAGTTTCATCAGAAAGATATAAAAAACTCCTGGAAATCTGTACAGCACTTCAAATGTTGTAAATAAATAGATGCAATGTTTCAAAACACGTTGAAAAAGGTGCAAATACGTAATCCAATGAAATCAAGTAGTCAATGAATCTCTATTATGTAGAATTTAAAAATTTAGTTGATATCAAGAAACCAAATTAATCCTTCAGTTTTTGGTACAAAATCTCTGATAATGCAACAGTATTCCAGTCATAGAACAAGCAACTTCTTAGACAGTAAAGTACAGGCAACTCCAACACCAATGTAAATAAGCACCAGTTTAGTGAAGTCTTGTAATTACAAACTGTAAATATTTCATTCTTTGAATGTTAAAAAAATTCCAAAAATACAACAAAATCTAATGCATAAAACTACATTCAGCTTCTCCAAGTTCAGAAGTAAAGCTTGAGATATTTTTCGCAACTGCAGCTTGATATTCATACAGAGGTATTCTAAATTATTCTTGTTCTGCGGCGACTACTGTATAATACGTTTCTACTGCATATATCAAGAAATGCAAATCAGTACCCCGTAGGGACAGTCAAACTAATCAATTATGTCGCAAGCAACCGATTATTGGAATGGAGTGATCATTGGATATTCACGACGGTGGAAAATTTAGATTGCAAAAAGACTACAGCGCAGCAATACAATAAATAGTCATTACGTAGAATTTATCAGAATTACGATTGACATTTTGTAATTAGTTTTATAACGAATGGCCAACATTATCTTCGTCTTGTTTTAATTAATAGGATTATTGAATATATGGGAAGCATGGCGCCATTATGGTTAACATTAAAAATGTACAATGGCAGAAGATTCACATTAATGAGTGTAATAAGCCGCAGGTGAATTGTTATACTAAGCAATACTGTGGGCGTATGATTATAATATCCAAAGCATACAGAATTAAAACAATATGGTAATTTTTAGAATATCAGATATAAATTAAATGCAATTATATGTTACATATAAAGTGCATTAATATTAATCAAGGATAAAATTAGCCCAATAAATCATAAATAAATATTATATAAGATTAGATGTGGAATTACAACATATTATAATTACAAACACTTAAAATACATGATGTAAAGTAATTAAAAATATTTTATGTACAAAAAAGCGATGACTATTTATATAAATTAAATTACATTAACATTACTGATGGAAAGAACTTACTTCATTAAACAAACTTACATAAGATATGAGATGAGATGACATATTCCTAATGTGTGGAATTAAACAATTTTTAAATTTAAAATTGTTGATGTAAAGGAATTACTTAATACATATAAATCACACTGATATTACCGACTGATAAAATTAGCCCATAAATCACTCTTACATAAGATATAAAAGATAAGATGATATGTGTGGAAATAGACGATCTTAATTTAGCATATTTAATGTACAGGAATGCAATTACTATTTACATACAATTAAAGCAGATTGCTATTACTAATGGATAAGAAAAGCCTAATCAATCATAACATAAGATAAAAATGTTAAAATTTAATTGTGTGGAATTATAAAATAGAATATTATAATTTTGATTACCAGATTAGATATGATAAAAATTAAAGTTATTATTACTATTTATAAAGCACATTAATCATAATGATTGATAGGATAAGCCTAAATTAATCACCATGACAGGTGACAATAATAATAATATGATAATAATTTGATAGGCTTTTATCATAACTTAAAGATATATTGTCACTTGAAAATGACCCAAAATCATCAACATTAACTTTGAAATTTTACTTGCATAAATAAAAAAATGATAATAATAATAATGGTGTTTGTTTGTTTGTATTATTTATTGCACTTCAAAACAATCATGGTTACATCAATAAACACAAAATATATAAAAAAAGAAGTGCAGAGGATAGCTCTATAAGCCTAATATAAGGCTTGTTTCCATAGAGGTCCCCAAAAGAAAGTGAATACAATATAACATACAACAAATATAACAATACTTCAGTAATAGCATGATGATAATAATAATAATAATAATAATAATAATAATAAATAATGTACATTTATATACACGCCAGTATCCATCTAGAAGATGCTCACGGCACTGTGGACCAGATGTTACACATTCTTATGACTTTCTACTCCCCTAATGGTCACGTTATGTCATACAGCCAATACTGGGTTGTACTTCCACTACTTCAGCTGTCCATGGTAGGGGTTATACATGGACCAGTACACCATGGAAACCCCCTACTCGTCTTGAAAGATGTACTGGGTTCTTTATAGTGCACATGAGCTGTTTGTGTACACTGGGCCTACGGTGTATAGTCCTTATCCGAGAAGACTTGTTCCACCACCAGAACCATGGTGCGAGCGGACCTCGAACCTGTGCTGTTGTTTATGTATGGTTCACAGTTCCCCTGCCTTAAACGCTCGGCCATAGAACTTGCACAATATTTAATAAATAATTCAATCACACTATAAAAACCCAACCAATCAATCAATCAATCCATCAATCCATCCATCAATTACTAAATCAATCAATAAATCAATCAATCAATCAACCAACCAGTCAATCACTGAATAAATCTTTCATTCCATAATAGCAAATAACAAACAGGTATAAGATTTTTAAGCTGAAAAATTATCCTTCCACCCTTTGATGCAATTTTGCTAATTTTTAGCATGTAAAATGGCACAATTATGGATAAATTAGTAATATTTCTAATTCCATGTTCACATTATTTCTTCAAAATCAACAACCCATTTTGAAGTATCATTTTTTCATCACTTTTCAATTGACAATGCATATTTATCCATGCCATTATATTCCTATCAGTTAATTATGACATGAGACTGTGGTTATTACATGTACATATTCCTGTTGTTTATCCTAATGCATGTTTTATATTAAATATTATTATTTATGTCTGTAATATTGGAATAACACATTATGTACAGGTAAGTTAGTATGCTGATCTATGCATACAAAATACGAATTGTAGAATAACTTAATTTTCTGGTGGATCAATATTGCTAATTCACTAATCATTAGACTTGGCTGGATGCTTGACACTGTATAGAACATGCGATAGTACAGTAAATTTGTAGTTATCATGCTTGCCTACCAATCATGGGCTATGTTCAGATTCATGGCTTAAGTGGAGCTTAGTGTAAACAAGGCACAAAGCCAATCTGCGGCGTAACAACCAAAGTGTTCGGACTCAAGGCGTAGCACACGTCATAAGTAATTTTAAAATTGCCACCAGTGAGTTTTTCTATTACTCTAGTGATCCGTAATTGATTGGCCAATGCAGACCCATTGCAAATTGTGATTGGACAACGTGTAACACAAGGACAAAACCATTTAGGTGTATGAGACGTAGCTCCGTAGCTTACGCTAAACTGGGGTTTGTAGGAAGCACAAGATACGCTCTGGATTAGGACTTACGCTAATCTCCGGGTAGCTCAGACACAAATAATCATACACCGCCTTCGTTACGCTCCGCTTGAGCCAAATTCCCACGTTTAATTTTGGCTTTTTAAGGTTCTTTCTCACGACTGTCAACAAATTAACCATATGTGATTTTTCTCCTGATCTTTTTGTTGTTGCAACCACAACTTTAAAAGCATCCATTGTTGCCAGTTTTGAACTAACATACATGAAAATTTGTAGACATAAATGAGACTCCACTTCTAACAATCATTCATCGCCCTTTTTTTAAGTTATACCCCAGAGTCTCCCCTAGACCCACAAAACAATCACAAAACACCACAGAATCACAGTAGAAAAATGGACCTGGTGAGCGGTCACTCATGTTATAAAGTAGGATACATTTCTTATATGAGCATAATTACTCTTGGATCTGACACAAAATTATTATTAATTTTTTTTTTCCAATGGTGAGATAATGACAAAATGTTTAATATTCTGATATTAATTACGTCATCATTATTAATTACATCAACATTTTGATGATGACATAATAAAAGTTGAAATATTAAAGGACATCAGGCTATGTGTTTTAATACTTGGATTATACTTCCTATTTTTTTTTGTTTGTATACATACTAAAAATAGCCAGTCTCGTAATTCAAATTAAATCTAAACAAACCTGAAATGAAACAAAACCAAAAGTCTGGTCCCGATATATTATACAGTCGTAATTATAAACTACTACTAGAAGGTGTCATTGTAAATTTAATTAAAATAACACGCTAATCGCAAGTTGTAACTCACCATTACGTAGCTGGGTCAACCTCATTCGTAGCTCTCGACTCATTGCTTACATCTAATAACCTGGTACACATAGATCTTATCTCTAAGGATACATTCAAATTATTGAATAAATGCATTAGATTTGTATTTGTTTAAAAGTCCACAAGGAAAGTTCATCCACCGATGTAAAAATATATTTCAAACAATCGTTATGATCTTTATAAAATTTAGCAGAACCTCTAAGTCAAACAGCATTGAAAGTAAAGATATTTAAAACCGATCTCCTATTATTAAATTTAAACATCAAGTTCAAAAGCAAGAAATCCTTGATGGCATAAATATTCTGATGAAGAGGCAACAAATTGAATCTTTCCTTCCAGACAAATGCAGACACCATTCATCAAAACCTCTTTGTCCAACAATTATGTACCATTTACATAGATACCTCCAGATCTGGTAGGCTTAGATAACAACGCCTCCTTTAACTGCTGGGATGACTTTAAGCATACATTATCCTAACACTACCTCCCTATGTGTAACGTAAGCCAACAAGCAGGGCTAACACACTTGCCTTATTTCTGTTTTGGAAATATTGTTTTCATTCTCCGCATCTCAAGATCAGATGTTCAACATGTCCTGCTGAGGGGGGCACATCACTGTGGCAACGCAATTTATTCTTTACTCTTTGTTCTATTTATAGCTAACTATGACATTAGGAAGTGACTGAGACAAAAAAATGACATCTTCATTTTTAGCCGCAAATGTAAAAGGTTAACTATAAATATAACCATAATTTTAATATGATTATGAATATTAAGTCTAGAATTCTGATTAGAAATAGGAAGTTCTTTGTACAAGGCCAAATATTAATTAAAGGATACAAATTTTGAAATAATTTTGTAATTTAATTAAATTAAAAAAAAAATTATTTTGTGCAAATCAGTCTTATGGTTAATTGGCTCATGAAGTAACTATATTTTTTGTCTATACCAGAAATAGTCATAATTTTGCTGTATGCGATAAACATTTTATTTCCTGGTTAACATTAATTATCATATCTGACATATATTTATTTCATCAAATGAACTACAGAAATACAAGGCCTGGGTGAGCACTCAAAGCATTTTGCCAAGGGTCAAGTTCTGTTCTGAATGTGACAGGGAGACGTCTTGACTCCTGATGATAACCACCAACATTTTCTGTAATTACTTTACAATTATTTTAAATCAATGTATATTTTGGATTGCTGTTCCATTTTTTCTTTTCTTCTTTCTATCTATCGTTTACATTTTTAAAATTTTTTAATCCTAATATTAACGATATTATAATAATTTAATAATATTTTAATTTAATACTACTAGACTTAACTAATCAATCATACTGTAAATGCAATTCTTAACTGTAAAATAGTTTAATATTAATTAAGTATACTAATTAATTAGTATACATTGTTCCAGTATCTTTAATAATTTTCAATCTATGTAACCACTCAAGAAAAAGTTTAGTCTGGTCTTTGTGCCACTCTATTACCACCATTAGATAGACTTTTTTCATCAGAACTTCTATGAATGGATGTCTTGTCATGGAGGCAGAATGCTATTGTCCAGACCCAGTACCGTCCATTTATCGTTCGGAAATCCCTTACAGTAAGGAATGTGCTAAGCGAAATTCCTCAAGTTTGTGCCGGTCTTTAGTCTGGAAATGAGGCAGTTTCAAAAACATGGATTAATCTATTTTGTAATTAACAAGTTAATTGCTGCTGGATATGAATACAATTTTTTGTTTTACATTGCTGAATATAATTATCCACATTGTCTAGTATTAAATGTCTGACTTTAACATCACTCCATTTATTTACAGCTAAACCTCCCAGAAGTGGACACCCTCGGGTCCGGGAAAAGTGAATTTCGTCCGATAGAGGCCAAAGTTGTAAAATTATGTATGCATCCTTATGTATCACATTTCACGGCCTTCTCAACATAAATGGCCTCTCAAAAAATTTCCAGACATCGCACATTATGTCATTTTTAAGATTGGTTCAGTAATATGATACTTAACCATTAAAATATAAGGATAATTTTTGTACACGCTGTAAAGAAAAATCACTATATTTTTCAAGATGTCCGCTTATGGGAGGTAATTTAACATGTAAAAAATCTACATCTTAAGACAAAAAGTGTCCGCATCCGCATACAGGAGGTGTCTGCTTAAGAGAGATACCAAATGCACTGAAAAAACGTTTTTGAATTAGTGCCTGTTATGGGAGTATCTGCTTATGAGAAGTGTTCGCACAGGGTGGTTCAACTGTACCAATCTTTTTGTAATTATCAAACTAGCAGGTATTCGAAAGGTCCACTAACCAACTTAAAGTAAAATATAATACATACACAAAGCAATGAGATATATGCCATTGTGACAGGATTCAATATTTTAACATCAATTGTCATTATCAGGAATGATTCATTGGAGTATGTATATTATACTTTTTAGCAGGTATTCAGGTGACACCTTTATACAAATTAGTTGTGACATTTTGCTAATGGATTCTTGATGTTATACAACACCTTTGTGAAAAAGTGACATATAAAGTGACAAAAATACTACACATTATGACATGTGTTCAATCCCGGCTGACACTATATGACATATCCACCATCAGCTAAGATGAAATCTTTGAAATTATCATGTAGTATACAGATCTGTTTTTTATGTATTGTTGAAGAGTTTATTTTCAAAATACCTAGCTTAAAAAATATTTAACATAGATAGTTAACTAATCAATTCACTAAATATATTTTGCACCGCAAATTATGTAAAATAGTAAAAGCCTTTTTCATTTGTATCAGTTTTAATATACAAAACATTAAACAAGTTTAGATATACTCTTTCTATTCTTAAATTATGTTAGTTTTATAGCAAGTTAATTAAATTAATTTGTGGTTTTCTGGTCATAATAGTTAATTTCTCAAAGATATTATTGTATCCTTGCCTATCAAAATGTAAGATTTTTTCTATTAGTTAGCACTTCTTTATTATCAAACAACACAATAGTCATTATATAACAAGTAACTCAAACTGTGAAAGTGTTTCCATTATATTTATTGACAATCTAGAATATTTTGCAAACTAACCTTTGACAGGTATAAAATGTGTAGAATTTAACCTGTGGATATTTTACTGATGAGAGAACTTGATGTTTAACATTATGTTATTATTGCTTATTAAGATTTGACCAATCACAGACAGAATGAATATTCATGAGAACATAGCCAGCTAGTTATATACAAGATACATATTCATGAGTTAAGCCTACTTGTAAGATTTGACCAATCACAGACAGGACGACGAATATTCATGAGAACATAGTCAGAGATGCACATTCATGAGGTAAGCCTACTTGTAAGAAAGTATAATGCATACCCCAAGCAATGAGATATATGCCATCGTGACAAGATTCGATATTTCTGCATAAATTATGTCATCATCAGAAAAGTAAGCCAACTTAATCACTAAGTTTAGCCAACATATTATACAGAGTACCTCAAACCATATGAGATGTCTCAACACAAAATGATTCTCATGGTAGGAAAATCCAAAATTGAGTTATTGGTACCACCTAATAGAGCATTATAAATATAAGCTGCAATCTACACTTTAAATGACATTACACATACGCATTTGAAATTTTCATATGAAATATATGAGAAAAGTGCCCATTTTGTCGTGATGAGACCTCATATATGTCTTTGTCAAAGGTCATGGTTTGCGAAAGGTGTTAAATTAAGATTTAGAATTAAATGTATATAATGTATATTACTGTACAATAAAATTTAATGACAAAAAAGTTCGACGTTTCAGAACCATCTTGGAATCTTGGTTCCAAGGTGGTTCCGAAACGT
>JAOTQE010055923.1:0-19852 GCA_025631205.1 Nesometra sesokonis
GTAACATCTGGTCCACAGCGCCTTGAGACTGTATTGTGTAAGGCGCTATATAAAAATCGAATTATTATTATTATTATATCTCAAACACCAATTTATTTAACAGAGATTACAATTTTGACAAAATACATAACAAATGAACAACAATTAAACAACAGTTTGGTTAAAAATAACACCAAAACAAACAATATTCTATGGGTAGTTTACAATTTGCAGGACAAATACAATTGATAAATGCTAATGGAAAGTACTACAACTTTATACAATTGAAATTAAAAAGGGTATCCTACCTCTTCTTCCACATGTTCCTGGTATAATTGACACATCATCTACGGCAATATCTCCCTTAAAGTTGGAACCAATTTCTCCTTCTATAACTATGCGGTATGCATGTCCAACTTTGATTGTAGTTTGTGCAAATCGCCAGGCATCTTCATTGTAACCTAATAAAAAGGATAAACAGGTGTCTATTCATATAGCATGTGCAGCATGTAGCAGACTCTAATTCAAGATTATTTGAAAAAATACATCAGGTATATTTTACAGTCTTACTGAATTCGCATGCTGCGCACTGACGAGAATGATCATTGTTTTTCCAAGCTCTTTCATGGCATGTGAAAATTAGTTAAATTCATCTGGTGAACATTCATAAAAATAATAATAATAATAGGCATTTATATAGTGCCTAATAGATCGACAATCTCTCTAGGTGCTCTACAATAAAGATGTAACTTAACTAGTGTAGTGAACTATTCCTACCGGACACCAACCTGATATTTCAGTGTTTAAGTTTAAGGGTGAAAAGGTAGATTTAAAAACATAAATGATTTAGTCTTTCTTTAAAGACATTCACAGATAGAGCACGTTTCACCTCGATAGGAAGTTTGTTCGAGAGTGCAGGAGCTGCTCCCGTAAAAGATCTTCTGCAGTCTTATACAGTGGCACTTTTTGCTACTGAAAGAAGGAACCTATTATTCTTAATCTTTGAAATAGCCTTCCAAATGCTTTACACAATTCACAATCTTTAACCATTTTCAAAAAGTGATTAAAAGCACATTTTCCCAATATAAATTTGTTTACCAGATGATTGATTCATGTAAAGAGCATTGATCTTTGTAAAGGTGCTATATAAATTCTAATTCAATGTAATACTAACAGTTGCATTTATAATTGTACATATATGTTTATTTTATAAGCTACAAACATACCTATAAGTATAAATGACTGAAAATAAACTTACTATCTTCTTCAAAGAAATCAGTGTACACATTTGTGATAGAATCTAAAGCACGTACACGTAGGCTACCTATACCAGTACCATACATATGGAACCAGAACCGCATACACTCCCCGAATGTGTCGTCATACAAGGGGCTGACAATACGTGCAACATCCCCTTTAACACGTGGTGATGATGCTTCAATGTAAGCGTATCTTCCTGTAGGGAGAAAAATGAAATTTAGGTTAATAACTATAAACAAGTGTTGAAATAAATGTTTAAAATTCCAGTTATAACATTTTCTTTGGCTTAATAAAAAATTACAGCAATTTACTGTTACAAACTGGATGACAAATTTTGTTTTAAAATAATAAAGAGATAAATATCATAATGTGTTATTTTAGCAAAACTGGAAAGATCAATTGTGATTGACAGACATGATCGGGGCACATGCAACATCAGAAATGGGCCTCTCACCATAAAGACTGAGGCTTTCTGCTGTCCTGATTTAAGTCAGCCACCCACTCCAAGCCTCTAAATCACATCAAGACACTGCTAAGCTTAGTCCAGATTATCAAATTTTGTTTGACAAAAAACATGATATGATATACCCATGTATGGTAATTATATGTCCATATATGATCATGATATGATGTCATCTTTACCATACATAGGCATAGCAAAGTTTTTTTTGTCAAGCAAAATTTGATAGTCTGGACTGAGCTTTACAATCAACTGTACCTCCCAACAATGAAATGTTTACGCCTCACTTTGTTAAGTAAACGGGTGACAGGAAAGATATGACTTACCATATTGTGTACCCATGGTGTGATCAACTGATGGTCCTGTACCAAGGGAAGATGTACCATTGTTGCCAAGAGACCAATTAAAGTCATCTGTATCGTCCTGCTTCCAAGCACAGAATCCATTCTCAAAATTGCACTCCTCTGAAAACAAAAAAAAAGCATTCTTAATTATCACCATCTTAAAGGGCATTCCTTCCAAAGTCAAACAAATCAAAACATTCTAATTCCGAATATTTTGCATTCAAATGTTTTAATATATTACAGATCTGCCATATTTTTATCATTTTATTACTTTCAAACATTAAAAAATTCCAATAACATAATTTATTTTTTGGTGAATCCTAAAAACAAAAGCGGATGAATCTGTATTTTCTTTGATTTTGTGAAGAGTCTAAAATCTAGTAATGATAGCGAGCTATGTGTGCTATTTTTGCTGTAATTTACAAGAAATGTTATGTTTCACTGGCTTATCTAGAGGGGGTTCTTAGGTAGAAAACAATAAATAAAATATGAAGATTGGAGCCCACGGGCACCCTCTTCCAAGGAAATGAGACCCCTCCCCCATTCCAAAGAAAAAAAACTATAATATCAGAGAAAATTCTTAAAAAGCACAAAATAGAAAGTAGGGGGTATGAAGTCATTTGTTTGCTTGTCAAAATCCGATCACTGTTAAGCACCCAATTTCCTCAATTCCTACATATGCCCTTGTGCCTTTAACACTTTACTAACTTTCAGGGGCACTGCCTGCCAATGTGAGGGTTGTGACGGAATCCTGCAAGACTTCCTTGAATCAGCCACTGGATTGTTTATGGGAGGCTCAACTGTATGTTTTTTAAAAGAAAATTTAACTATTTAACCACTAACTTGTTGCTGGGCAAGGTCCTGGCTCAAGGAACGTGTCATCAATTGCAATATCACCAGTGAAGGTTTCTCCACGGATTCCTTCAAAGACAATCTAGATGAAATAAAAAATACAAAAGCATAAACTTATTAATCTAATCAATTTATTTGTATCCTTGTAATTCCTTTCACGGGTCAATTTCCAATAATTAAAATGTAAAATGTTCGCATTTTTCTTGATTTATTCAGCCTATACAGTATAAGCTGAATTTCATGTTCAGTATTTCATTACACTGAAGGTGGCAGAGCCACATATTTGAAGTTTATGCTAGTTTTCTACAATAGGCAGAAATTTAAAAATGGTCAATTTTTTCAAAATTCAATTTAAAAAGACCTTGCTTAGTCAATGCATACGGATAAACAATTTTCAAATGCAGTTTTCTCAAAACTTAAATTTTAAATGTTCAAACTTCGATTGTTCTTAACTTCACAAGGAAACATCGTATGAAACCGATTTTTTGTGCATGTTAAAGATAATGTGTAGTTTTATAATCAATAAAAAACTCAATTTTCAATTTTCTGACTTATGTCTAATTTGGCTTGGCTCTGCCACATATGGTAGCAAATAAAATTTACCTGCCAACTCTTTTTCTTACTACTAATGGTTAGTTCTGCCTTCAGCCACTGGTTTCCTTGAGTTTGATATCTTGTCCAAAGCCTGGTTTCAATGCTGGCTTGTTTCAGATACACATTTAGAGTATCAATAGATAGTCCGAACATATGATACCAGAAGCTAAAGCAGCCTGTCTTTGAGCCCGAGTAGCCGACTTGTGGATGGGAAATTAGACGAGCTTTGTACCCAGGTCGAGTTGGCGATGATGTCTCAATGTACAAATAATAGCCTAGATAGAAAGAAACATTGTTTTACAATATCTTTGAAAACTAGAAATACTCCTGTTACACTACTCTGTAAAAGTATTGCCTAATCACAGTTATAAACCAACATGACAAAAAGAAATTTGCCAGGGTTTCACTGTATCATGGCTTTTTACAAATGCCATATGAGAATGTAAAGTACAAAAGAATAATCAGAGAAGATTCAAAATCAATAGGATTTATCCTTGTTATAAACCTGCAAAGTTTGAAACAAATGAGACTTATAAAACTTTAGTTCTCATTGTAACAAACTTTGTCCAACAAATGTACCACAACAGCTGCTGCCAATGCAGAAAACCAATATCCTCCCCAGAGCTTTGCTTTTGGGAAGGCTAATAATGCCAATATGGATTTTATACTTTTAATTTTAATTACAGCTCTAGTCACGCAGGTATGTCTTCATCAGGGGCGGATCCAGGACCCACCGCAGGGGGGCACACTTTCCAGTTCCGGGTGGGCATGGTTGCCTATTTCTGGCTAGCCCTGGTACCCCATATTTTACCCTTATTTTGGTTTTCTGTTGTAAATTTTTGACTCGGCGCACCTAATATAAGGGGGGAGGGTGCAACTACGTTTTGGTTTTGGCGCACGCCGGTTTCCCCCCCCCCCCACCCAATTAGGGTGGGGGGGGGGTAAGTAATTCAAACTTCGGACTAAACAATCACTATGGTTTAATGGAGGGGCTGCTGACACTCATGTGGTGCTATGGTCGTAATAGATCCACTGGTGCTAATTGAATGAATTTAACAAAAAAAATAAATAAAACTAGTTCCACTCTAGGATATTAAACTCCTGTTTTTAAAAGCATTGGCACGTAAGGACTAATTCTTTTTGTATTGGTATGTTTCTGTTCCATATTCCAGTAATTTCAACTTCAGTATGGTTCAATATTATGCACCTTTTCATTTTATTCATTTATATTTATTTATTTAAAAAATTGTATAATAAGAACTTTTGTTCCAACTCACAAGGGAAAATAATGGAATTAACTACCTAAATATATAAAGGTATAATTCTCTAATATCACAAAAAACATATTATGTAGACCAATTACAAATTACACTTTAAGATATTTAATTTGTTATTTGTTGATAGGTTAAATGTAGAGTTATCCTGCTGGCCTCCACACTAGTTTACAGCTACAGAATTATAATGACATAAAAAAAGGAAGTAGTTGTTCTTTAAATATGTTGTCAGTATAAAAGAGACTGTCAATAAAAGGAAAAAACAAATATACTATATCCCAACGTATGAAATGTTTTAGTGCCAGTATAAAATAAAATTATCAATAAGGCAAAAACAAACAAAAAACAAACATACCATTTCCCAATGTGTGATCAAATCCAGGCCCTGTTGTGGTTGATGAGGTTTGACTGTTAGTTCTTGTCCAATCAAAATCATCATTAGTGTCTTGGTACCAGCCACACAGACCCGTTTCAAATGTACAATCCATTTCTACAAACCACAAGAGAAATTATTTACAGACAATTATCTGCTACGACACATTACCAGCTTAATAAAACAGAAGTTTACCCTAGACAAGCTAAGGTTAGTATCAACCTAGCGTGACAGGTTACACATTGATGATGTTGTAAAATTGAGACATTTGAAGTGTTATGAATTAGTCAGATCCAGAACCTATTTAGATGGCTCAAATTCATGATACATGCATGGCTTACTTGGATAGTCTGATATTAGTAGATTTAACTACCTGGCCAGTCCAGCATAGATGTTGATTAGAATAATTATTTATTATTTATTTTATAAATAATATGCTGGGTTAACATGAGGCTATTCTAAAAACATAAATACAAGTTTTTCCACTGCATCTATTTGAAAAAACCTATTAGAATATTGCATATCAATAATTTACTCTTACCGTCTGTGTCTGGGACATCAGTACTATGACAATTGTAGTATTTGATACCATCTATGGCCACATTGGTATTAACAGAACCAACAGCAAAATCTGGATCAGCCTCAATCTCAAACTAATGTTGGAAAAAATTTTACAATCATCATATGTAATAATAATGAATTACTGTACAGGTCAAGACATTATTTTTCATTTAATGAAAATAAAAGTATTGTATTGGTAACAGCAATGGCAACAAAACAAAAAAACTAACTTAAAATTATTTGTATGACCGCCTATTACATGTACAGTGAGCGTTGTAAGGCAGAGAACCATGAACCATAGCAAAAAAAATGGCATGAGTTTGAGGCTCGTACCATGGTTCTGGTGGTGGAACAAGACTTTTCTTAAAAGGACTATAGGTCAAGTGTACACGAATGACTCATGTACACTACAAAGAACCCAGTACATTATTTGAGATTAGAAGTGGGTTTTTTTTACAGTGCATTGAATCACACATGACCCCTGTTTTAGACAGACAAAAATGCACAAGCCAATACTTGCTCCATTACATGACATGACTCTTAGGGGAGAAGAATGTTATACGAATGCATTCATTTGTATATAGAATTAGGGCAATGCTTTACTGTGCACTTTGTAAATTAGTGCATTGGTTATAATTTTAATTTTTATTTAATAAATATATCAAACTCAAGTTATATATACTTTATACTTTGCTTATTTTATACTTATACTGGTTTACATATTAGTTTTTACATATTTTTATTAGTTTTATTTTGTTTGTGATACCAATGCAATGTAACTGAGGGTTTTTTTCAAAATAAAGATAGAAAAAATAAATTTAAAAAAAAACAGAATAAAAGAATAAATAAAAGAACAAACAAATAATATAAAAGAACAAACAAATAAATAATAAATAAATAACATCTGGTCCATAGTGCCTTGAGACTATTCTGTAAAAAGTGCCTATGTAATCGAATTACATTAAACATTAAAATACAAATGTGCTTACATAATATCCAGGAGGATGAGCTCCCACTGCCACCACTGCCTGTACCCACTTGTTACCCTTAGCATTGAATATTGAGAAAGCTTTGTAACTATCAAAGATGTTAGTTGAACTCTGAACCCACAGGGCCAATTCACCGGTGTCGGCACCTCTCATGTGGTAGAAAAATTCTACTTGGCATCCAGCACCGATTTCACCAAATACTGGTGTGTCAAAGTATGCAGCACTGTAGAACTGTGAGTTAGTGCCTTCTACAGCAAGGTAAAATCCAGGGTCTGAAACAAAGTAAAGTTATTCATTAATATCTATGAATTTACTTTGTGAAAATGGGGACGGATGGCTTATTATACATTCTTCTTTTTACTTACAGTGTAGCTATCTTCAAAACCAACCACACTGAAATTCAAATTTCACACTAAACTGAATTTTGTTTTAAATTAAAAAAACACTAAACCAATGTAAACGTAGTTAAAATTGACTATCCCTAAACAGAACTGTCCAGAAAACAAAACAGATTGAAATATCCAAAGCAGTGGTTTAGACAGCACACCAACGAACCACCACTATTTACCAAAAATACATCGTGCCAGCACGAAACATTGGTATACTTAGATACAGGGACACCACTGTTTTTAAGTTTAAGAAAATCTGTTACCATCAGTTTTACAAATTCATGTTATATGGAATTTGATAAAATACAGCAAAAATTTGAAAACAATCATACAAATATTAAATATTGGTTTGTATATAGTTACTCTTTTGGTCATTGTTATGATCCAGAGCCGGTTGGTTTGGTTTGTTGCCACCTTTTTCTCTTCTCCATACAAACTGCCCTCTACTGTCATCTCTTCCACCACAAAGGTCAGCATTATCAAATTCACATTGACCTATAAAAAACAGAAAGTATATTCTAAAATAAAAATATATTTCATTGGTGAAAGGAATAAAGAGACTCTTGAAGCATAAATGTTCCATGCTCAGTAGTTAGCCATGATGCTTGGAAACAGATTTCCTGATGTTACCTTACAGTCTCAGTGTTACATTTCCCAAGCATTTCAAACGCCCTAACAAAAGAGCATTTTATACATCAACTCCAACTTATAGTGGGTCTGATAGAGACTGGAATGTATAACAATATTTAAGGTAAACAAAGGCATGAAACAGGACACCAAAAAGTGAACTAAGTCACTGTAGAGTAAGGGCTTTTAACTGATAATTCTGATTTGAAATTAGCATAATGCTGAAGTCTTTTATAAGTTTGATAATGCACACATGACTGTAAAAAAAGTTGGTATAAAAACTAATATGCATTTTTCTACTTTTCGGATATAACATGTAAAATGTCATGATGAAATGAGATGCATTTCCATGAGTTAAGTTTGAGGTATTCACAGACATAGGAAGAGTAAAATCATAATTTGACAGGAACTGGATTTTTGTGGTAAAATTTAGAATTAAAACATCTTGTAAAGGTTGTTTTTTTTCAAAATCAAGAACAAATATACAAGACCTCAACTGTTATTTATCTTTACAGGCAAATCTCCTCAAATTGTGTTTTCTTATATGCTGATTTTACAACAATTTTAATTGGTCACACCCAACCAAAATTCAATCCAAGGTTTAAATTTATATACACATAATGAAGTTTATTTTCTTGTACTAAGATACTCGCTTAATCCAGAACCTCACAAAAAATAAAATATTTAGACAAATTTACATAACATACCACATTTCAGTTCATCGTTTCCAGTGGGACACTGTTCCAGGAAGTCGCACACCTGATCCATCGGGAGACATGTTATACCATCTCCGCAATTGAAGAAGTTATCTCCGCAAGGATTAGGCACTGGAACGGGAGTAGTGCCAACTGGAAGTTTACCACTATATTGGATACACCCTGGTGTGAAACTGATATCATCAATGCCAATAGCGCCATCATCTCCATTGCCTACAGTTGCTTCGATTATGACCTGATGAAATATAAATTTTAGAAAAGATTTTGAAGGGTTGTTGCAAAATTCATATACATAATACTCATATATAAATTCATGAAGTATTTCAAAACTTCAAAAGTAGACTTACTTTTTGCTACGTTTCGGTTACTAGCATCTGTAACCTTGTTTACGCATGTGACGTGTAGATCTACCATCGTTACGGTTTGTATGACGATGCTAGATCTACACGTCACTTGCCTGAACAAGGTTACCAATGCTAGTAACCGAAATGTAGCAAAAAGTAAATCTACTTTTTAACCTTAAAAGAAAATTCCAAAATACTATATTTGAAACCAGATGAAATTTTTCATGATTATAATCACAAGCTTAAACAACATTCCTTGTATCAGTTGAATTCATTAATAATTTAACTGTTAAACACTGGTTACTTTATTCTTTTAAAGGCAGTCTGTTTTTCTAAAGAAATCACATTTTAAATGTGTTTGAAGTTTTCTTTCTTACCTGGAAAGGATCAAACTCAATAAGTTCAACCTCTGCCCGGTCATAGTAATCTCCTCCAGCTCCTGTGCGTGACCACATAAGGTTCAGTGGTCCTCCTCTATAAGATGTTGTATAAACATTGAGGCTACCAACGTCAGCTCCCCACATGTGATAATACATACGCATCTGAAAATAAAATCATAAGCAATAAGTCTGAGGAATTTCTATAACTACATATATAGTAGGAAAGATAGTTTGATACTGTGTTTCTCAACATAGATGTTAGTGGTTCAAACATCAAACTGCTCATTCTTGACCAGTCAAGACCCCACTGCCACCTGAAGAAAGTGTATCTGCAATGATATATGGAGTACACTTATCATAAACCTAAGCAATCTATACAATTTATATGCATGACTGTCAGACATACCTACTAAACTATAGCTTGCTGAGGGTCCATAAGTTGTAAACTCCATATATCATTTAAAGACAGACACACTATTTTTCTGGCGACAGTGGGCCCACAACTTTGTGACTCCTAGGAATGCACATAACATGAAAAAAATAAACAAATTAAACTTACAAAGCAATCCGTTGAACTGCTGTCAAAGTTAGGACTTCCAATACGTGCTTTGTCATCTTTGACACGTGGAGTTCTCTGGTCAATGTACAGGTAGTATCCGGAACTTGTACCACGGGAATGGTCACGACTTGGTGCGGCAGCATTTGATGTAAGTGCGGATGAGGTTCGGGTAAAGTCAAAGTCATCGCTTCTCAGCTGCGACCAATCACAAAGATTGCTCTCAAAATCACAAGTCATGTATGATTCTGTTAAGATAATTTCAAATAACATTTTTAAAATCTTAAATTTAATGTGATTTTCTAAGATGATTTCTAGGTGAAACATCTGAAGATATTAATTTTTATTATTATACTGTATTTATTATTATTCTGAAAAAATTTAAGACCAATTTGGTCTTCTTCTGTGCCTTAGTTACTTTCTCCCACTAATGTAGGCTACTTAACGGTAGTCCTTTTTGAAAATCAAAAATTAAATATACCAAACTGATGTTTTGAAATTAAAAATGCTAAACAACGAATGAAGATAATGAAAACTTTTAATTTTCCAGACATAATTTGTTTTTAAAAAGTGGACATTTTGTATTTTTGCTTTTTGGTGTGGGGGTGCATATACACCCATCGCACACCCCTCGGTACAGGTCTGTGGTAGTGATTGAGTAGTACACCAGGAGACAATCCCATATTTTCCAATACTGCAGTTTTTACCATGCACATGGGCCATCTTGCATAACAGGGCTGGCGGCTTTCACCACATCCAAATGACGGTGGGCTATTAACCTAAATTTCAACCCTCCAGCTAAAAGACAAGTGGAATGGCGCTGTAACGAATTGGGGAGCTAATATCTCTGTGGTTCAGCACATAACACAGTGACTGAAATGCAATTTTCCAAGCTGATTACAGGGTGAAACATTAAAATAAATTTGTTTTCATTTGATCTAGTTAATGTTAATATTTTTTCTTTTCTATTTTTTTATTCAATAATTCTGGCAATTTTAAATAAGCGCATTAACTAAGAAAAGACAGTAGGTTATTCACTATATGCCTGGATTAGGGACTGCTTACACTCGATCTTGAAACTATAAACTAAATATTGTCTTACCACACTGTGCCTCATCAGAGTTATCTCCACAATCATCTGTCAAATCACACAAGAATGAGTTGTAGACACAAGCACCGCTGGAACAACGGAACTGACTGTCATCGAAACACTGAGTCTGACGTTGCGGCAGTGCACAGTTGTTAACATCTACGTCATCAATGGCAATATCACCGAGGATGTTGAAGCTCCTGACGGCCTCAAATGACATCTGGAATGGTGATGTTAGCCTTCCAATGCCAACTCTGGCGCGTAGCCAATTAGGGCCCTGGTTGCCAGACAGTTGGAAGACACGAGTTCGTTCACTGTTCGAATTGAGTGACAGCATCAGTGTTCCAATGTCTGAAATACGAAAATAAAAAAATGTTACAAAATGTCAATAACCTAACTGATAAATCTTACACCATCAAAATTGTGACAATTGGTATTGTGTCTGTTTAAAATTGTTATTTCTCTTCAACTGCAAATATAGCCATTTATCAGTAGCAGAAGAACGAGGATGGGTATGAATCCAAATGTTATATTTACATTGTCACAAGTAGATCCACATTTTAGAGCTAGTGGTTCTGTAATGTGGACAACCAAAATGAGAGAAAAGAAGGTTATGCACTGCTTAGCTTTGATTTTCATCTTAGTTATGTATGCAGTAGCCTGAGTGTTGTATTTAAAATCAGGCTGCTTCAAAATTTGTTTGTGGACGGATTTCAGAAGACAGGGCTCTAAACCTGATAGTGCTGGTGATATAATTCAATTATTTCACACATGTGCTCTTGCAAATTAAGTTTTAAAGAAATCCAACAGCATATGAAATAGTTTTAGAGTTTTAAGTAAATCTCTATTTAAAGAATATTTACATATAAAATTGTTAATGATAATTAAAACTCTAATTTAATTCACTATGGAAACTAAACTTATATATCAGATATTGTGGTTCTGAACAGAATGCCTTGAGTATATTTTGGTTTTCTTGTCTTTTCCTGTAGAAATAGTTATATATTACTATAAAACAATACAATAGTAAGTGATGCTAAGTGTGTGGGAGTTCGGTAGGCCTGGCTAACCCTGAGAAATCTGCCATACACCATACAATTATGTTTATACAGCAGACAATAACTAGTTTAAAATAGTACATATTTACATTCTAACTACAAACCGATTTTCAAGTTTAATTTATGTTTTTTTTAATATCTTTTTTTGTACACCAGAAAATGCTCATTGTTAAAGGGCAGTGGTATCTAGCCTCTGGTTCTTGTAAAATGACCATTGTGTGAATATTTGTGAATGAAAAATAGTAATTCTGACCTGCTCCAAACATATGATACCAGAAGACAATCTCACAGCTTGATGAAGTCTGCTGGAGCAGTGGGCCCTGTAGTTCAGCAAAGCTATTATATTGGCCTTGGTTGGCATCCACAACCATGTAAAAACCATCACCAAATAAGTTGGTGTGATCGGATCCTGGGCCGGTTGCAGGGGTGTCGGTGGCATTTGAGCGACGATACCATTTGAATGGACCGGTACTGATGTCTAAGTAGCCACACTGATCTCTTTCAAAATCACATGGTCCTGGTGAGGTATAAAGTAAAAATAAGGCGATAAATGTAAAGTTGTTTAAGCTTAAGCTTGCTTTTTTCTTACTGTTTAATTGTTTTTATTTAAATTAAAATGCAATAATTAATGTCAATTAATAATAATAAAATAAATGTTCATGCACCAATTCCAAATTAATAATTAAATATGCAGAGTGTATAACCAGACCAATGAAAATGGGCAAAAAGAGATACTATATGGCTTGAAAAAAAATATGACTTAAAATTTATTTTCAATAAATCAAGTGTGAGGTGGAGTTTCCGAAGGGTTGTTGTTCATTTTTGTTTAAATATAAATTTAGGAGTATCATTTGTAGATCTAAGATGATATAGCGACATATAAACTAAAGAGTTTGAAAGATAAGATGTCAAAGTTATATTATTAAATATTTAGCTAATATACTGTATTTTCAAAATCTTTATGTAAATCTGTCAAATTTATTTTAATAAAAAAAAATTATCTGATGGCATTCAAATTATTAATGAATAATATTTTGTCATTCAATGTTTGGAACTTTTTGAAGACTCAAAAAACCACTTTCTGACAATTTTTCTACATCCTAAAATTTTTGCACATTGTATTTTTATTTCAAACATAATATAAATTTATGACAATTTATCTCATCTTACCGCAGTCAGCTTCATCGTCATTCACACTGCATTCTCGAACAAAATCACACCTCTGATTCCAGGGAATGTACGACCCATCACCACAATCAAACTGACCGCCGGGACCGGTTGGTGATGGAGTAATTGTTAAACATGAACCATCAATAGTGCTCAAGTCATCTATTGCAATGTCACCTTGATGACTTGTTCCAACAACTGCTTCAAATACAAGCTAGCAAAACAATACATAATTTTTAATTAGTAATAATTATATTTGTTTTTATTTATGAAGTCAATCACTTTATACATTGGGGCAAAGGTCACAAGTTTGAGAAGAGAAAAATCAGATTTTATGTCGGCTGCTATGTCGATCAAATTTGCGTGAATGCAAATGTGCGACGTACTGCAATAACAATCAGAAAACAGAAAAAGTACATAAAAATATGTAAAAATATCTACACTATTGCATATAAATCTTATTTATCACTGAGCAGAGCTGGTATTTTTTTAATGGACAACCGATTTTCCTCCTAGGCTAGGCCAAAACCCACTCTGAATATTTTTGGGAGACACTTAAAATTTTCAGGAGAAAAATGTATTTTTTCAGGAGGGTGGCAGATGACTAAAAAAATCAGAAGACTCCCGCCATTTTCAGGAGACTTGGGACCTCTGCTGTGGAAGTAGCCATGAGTGGCCATGTCCACTGGGAAACTAGTTGAACCATGTATGCAGGCACGCATCACAGGAATGCATCATGAATTCACATAAGTTGAAGAGCAGATATGGATCTGGGAATTTCATAAAACTCTAAGGCTGGTATTCTCGAAAGTTAGTCCAGGACTAACTCTAGATCAGCACTAGTTGATCCTGGACTATCCATAAACCTGGTTCCTCGGCAGACAAAAATTAGAATGCTTTCGTCCAGGGTTTATAACTAGACAAATGTTAGAAACTTTCGAGAATACCATAGTCAGTTAGTCCTAGATTAAATCTGAATTTAGTCCTGGACTAAAGTTAGTCCGCTTTCGAGAATACCAGCCTATATGTCTTAGTTAATCCTTCAATGGGACACAGTTCAGGCTATGTTGAATGTCAATCTCAACTTGCCAGGATAATTTTGTATACATTGTACAAATCTTAATCTCATTCTGGAAGATTACTGAATTAAAAAATAAGCAAGCAATTAAACATTTTAAACATAATTTTGAAAATATTCAAAAAGTATGGTTATCTGTATCTAAACACTCCAAACTTGCTTAAAAGTGTCCGAGCACTAAGTCTAAAAAGTCAAAACATGATTAACAGTGTTCTAGCCCTACTGTAAGTCACAATACCCTTAACCTGATTAAAAGTTTCCTAGCACTACAGTATGGCTAAACATTCCTAACTTGATTAGGTGTGCTGGTACTATGTATAATTACATACTTTATTTACTTGTTTCTATAACTATCACCATATTGGGAAACCTTTTTCCCTAAACTGACATTATTATGTTCACATTTCACAGCATTAACAGGGCTTGATTTATCATTTTCTTGTTACTAGCCCACTGGGCTAGTTAAATGCAGCTTTCAATAGCCCATAACCTGTTTTACCAGCTCAATGATTTGTTATTTTTATGCACTGATACCGCCTAATAACTTACCACATTGCATGGACTATATAGTTTTTTATTTTTTTATTCTATTTATTTCGTGTCACATCCAACAACTCGCCACTTACAGGATGAGAACTACGCCATGCTTTCTAAACCAAGTCTCATTATGAGGCTTAGGGAGTGGTGTTGTTATGTCATGGAAACCAACCTAGCATTCAGCCAGGTTTGAACCCAGGACCTCGGGATTGGAAGGCAAGCATGCTAACCACCAAGCTACAACACCACACCACTCCACTTCTAGTTTACTTGATAGTTTCATATTTTCATGGATATATTTGATCATATGTCAAATTATTTCATATCCAAACCTAGCGATTTTTTTGTTTTGACATTTTCAAACATTTCACTAGACCACTGGGCTCACAGAAAACAAAATATTATTAAAATTAATGGAAAACTTTTAGTAGACATTGTACAGTAGGCTGGTTCTTAAATGATATGAATATGAATGGTAATTTTGGTGATGGGTTCATTGAATACTTTAAGTATTAATAATATTATAACTAAAATAAAAAAGTTACACTAACAATATTGTAGTGCGATTCATACCTGATAATAATCAAGAGGGTTAACAGTAACCATAGCAAAGGTCCACTGGTCTCCCTGGTCACCAGACAATGTCCAGAGTGTCTTGGTCTGTGTCTCAGAGACTGAATAAAACTAAACGGAAACAAAAGTGCCAAAGTAATATTAAAAGTATTTTTTGCAGTAAGGCAAGGGTAACCATTTGAGTCTCACTCACACCTGGTTCTGGTTGTTAAACAAGTTTTCTAGGATTAAGGACTATAAACCGCAGACCCAGCGTATACAATGGTTCATCATTTGAAGTTACCCCAGTACATAATTTGAGTTGAGTAGGGAGCTACATTAATGTACTTATCTACACAGTTCCAATTGAAGAATGTATTGCTGATCCTCAGCAGCTGGACATGGCATTTAGGCAAGAAGAATGCCATTAAAGACGTGAACCATGTCCACTCTTCGGCGGAATTGACAAGTTACGGTAGTACTTTTAATAGGGGCGGTACTAATTTTGTCACATTTTTATTATTATTAACTGGAATAATAGAACTACTGTAAATACAATAGTGAGTCGTATATTCTACATCAAACATTTCAACGGCACTGATTGGTTGAAAGACTGCGACGTGATAAAGAATATTTCTACTATTCAAGCATGTTGAATTGTATGCATGTTGCACAGCCCTGAAGTGAACATTACTATTTGGAGACACCTTTGCCCATAGTTTTCACTAGAAAATCTCAAGGCAACATATATTTGTATAATTAGATTTTAGTCAGGGCCGGATCCAGGTTGCCGATTTCACTTTGACAAGGAAAAGAAAAAAAAAAGGTTACTACCTCATTTTGTGTGCCCTGGTACCATGTTTTAGCATATATGTATGTCTATTTTGTGTTTTGATGGTCAATTATAGACCTGGTGCCCCTAATATAAGGGGGGTGCACCTACATAGAGAAGATTATAGGGGCGTGCGCCGGCTGCGCTCCCCCCCCCCCCTCCACAAATTGTTAGTTACATCCACATCCACTACAGAATTGACAATTGTTTCAAAAAGTTATGGTACGGTACAGTTTTATAGTAAAATTTCTATAATTTTGTTTGCCGGCAATTTGAAATTTTTCCCTTGCTTGAAATTATATGTACACGGATAAAAATTATTTGCAAGTGAGTCACAAAACAGAGGAAAAAATCCATAATGTAATAGCAGAATGCATGTTCATGTTATATAGAGAATGACACATTCCGAGGGAACATACTCTCTGGATGGCTAATGATTTAGGGAGGTGACACATGCACATTATCATGTCACAGCACATATAGATGATGTGCAAATCTAAACTCATTGCTATTGCATAGTAAGAACTCTTTCAAAGAATTATTTATGTTCTAAGTATGGCTGCTTAAGAGTAAAGTGTCTGTACATCTCTTACATTAAGTGTTCCAGTTGTGCTGCCATACATATGATACCAAAATTGAAAGCATCTTGGTCCATTAGGTGAAAATCCTTCCGACTCAAGACGGGCACGTTCCCCAGTTGTGCGGGGATTTGAAGCCTCGATGTACATATACCTGTACAGAAAGAAATTTTTTTTAAAATTTAAATTGTGAGCAGAATAAATTAAAAAAAAATTAATGGTGGTATTGTTTCTTTTTATTATAAATCACTATATCACGCTTTATATTAATATAACATATATTATTGATTATATATTGTAATATATTTTAATATAAAATTCAATTATAAATGACATTTCAATATATGTGACCAGCCCAAGGGAACAACAACCTTCTGTTGATCTGGGCCTCTGTGGTTAAGTAAGGTTAAACTTGAACTACATGATGACAGCAAATATTAAATAAACTAGTGAGTGATCACAGAAATTATTAGAAATTAAATGCTAATTAAAGTAAATTGTTTTAAAAAAATTGAGACTAATGGTTTGATAAGTAAAGTTAAGATTTTTAATTACATACAGTTGTGAACGTATTTAACATAGTCCTTTCTACAAAAGTCCAGTTTTTTATTTTATTTTTGTCATTAATGGCGAGTTTACATGTGAACTACAGCATGCTTTTTAAATCAAGTCTAATTAATTATAAGAAAGAATGAAGAGTGGCCAGGTTTATACATTAGGTCGGTCAGGCTTGAGCAACACAAATACTTTTTAGGCCTAATATTTGACTCACCATCCATTTGCATTGCCATACGTGTGATCAAATGAAGGTCCGGTAAAGTCAGAGTAGGATCCACCGCTATGTCGCACCCAATCAAATTCATCTCCAACAATGGTGTTAGTCCAACCACAAGTATCGGTTTCAAATGTACATGAACCTGAAAAAGAATGTAATTTATTTGCTAACATAATCCATTGTCCAAGCCTGAAGGCACATAGGGCTGGAGGTTATTTCCAGTTTCTGTAGCGTGAAGCGGATGAGAGTATGATACTCCCCCTGGATGGGATGCTAGTCCATCACAGGTTACTTCCCAGCAATTTGCCGGTACAGCTGAGTTGACTGAAGCAATGTGAGTAAAGTGCACTGGTCAGGTGCACAAGCAACTGGCGTGAATGAGTCTAGAACCACTGATTGCGATTCTAAACCGCAACCACTGCACAAAGTGCTCCCATTTGGTAATACAGTCAAAGTAAATTCTGTCCATGACAACAAGTACTCATAGAGAAAGATGAGAGTGTGAAAATCCTACTCAGGTTAAACCAACAGCATTCAGTGTGCAGCTGTGTACACTGAACTAAGAAACAAATCTTCAGAATTCTATTCAAGATTCACCTTTACAGTGCATCACATTTGTAAGGCCAGGAGACTACCAATTTGCTCCACTTCAGAATTTTGGGAAGCTAATTACAAACTTAAAAAATGACTGTCATTAGAAATGAAGGAGAGAAATTAAATCTGTGTTAAAAACGCTCACAAACAATTCTCAAACTTCATTTAATTTCAATGCATAGATAAATTTTTCTTTAGAACAAAAACAGCTCTCTTGTCTAAAGTAAGAAGAGCTGTAAATTACTTTCTTCAAAACACATTTAGGAGAGCCAATGAGAGCAATCACTCTCGTTCTTCTTAGACCTGATGGAATGCCTTTAATTGAAGTTTTTAAAAACACACAACTTCAGTTCCGTGTAAACCAATCTGTTATTTACTTAAATCTCATTTTTATTTTTAAGTGTGTTGAGACAATCTGCTGATTGCTATATGAACCTCAACTGAAGTTAGATCAATTTCCTTGTCTATGGACACAATGAAACTGACAAACAAGAATGTCAATCTCCATTTTCATCTTAAATTAAAGCAAACAAAGCACCAACCATTCCACTTGATTAAACTATTAAATTAATAAGGCAGGTATATCATGAGATCTTTCACCAGAAGTATCATTTAACCTAAATACTATTTCCAATGATTGAAATAGAAAGATAGAACTTGTTTCCTGCTAAAGTTACCTAAAGTTTTTTTATTATTACTAACCGTCAAATCCACTGCACATGCCGATGGAAAACTTAACATCATCAATTGCTATGTCACCCTCTTCTTGTTTGCCTGCAATGCCCTCGAACATTATTTGAAAATCATCTGTCAAGAAAACACTCTGTCGTGCAATTCGCCAGAAGTCATCAGTTTGGATGTTACCAAAAGACCAGATTGGATCTTTCTGAAGGACACCATTCACTTTCAGGTATGTGTTAAGATATCCAATGTCATCACCTGGTAAATAAAAAAATATAGTAGAAGTTTAAACAAGTCAGTAAAGATTGCAAAGTCCTGATATTTTTCAACAATAAAGCAGATCACCTATAAGATCTGCTTCATAAATGCTGTTCGGAAAGTTTAATGCATACATTCAATGTCATCATCAGAAGTGCTGTTCCTTGTATACTAATAATAATAAACAGGTTTTTATAGAGTGCTCTATACACTGAAGTCTCAAAGCGCTATAAATAACTGTGCCATTATCTCTCTATGAAAATATGGCACTTCAGATGTTTTTTGAATGAACCAAGAGACTTCTCTTTGCGGATGAAGATCGAAAGTAATTCCAAAGAGCAGGGGAATGATCTTGATCCCTATTTAGAATTTGATCTATTGAGTTTAAAGAGATGTTCAGAAGTTGACCTAAGTGTCCTCTGAGGAAAATATCTAGAAATGAGACTAGAAATATATGAGGGGTTTTCCCTTGCAAAGCCTTGAATGTAAGTAGTAGAATCTTAAACTGAATACATTCTTTGGCTGCCAACCAATGGAAATCGCGCAATACAGGAGACATATAGATTCCAAAGAATCCGAAGAAAATGGAGTTACCGTATAACACTTATATTGAAACAATACGAAATTATTTCTTATGATATATTTTACCTCTCATATGGTACCAGAATGATACACATCCATAGTAGTTGGCTGGTGGTGGGTAAGTCGGACTATAAATACGGGCAACATCACCCTCCTGAGTAAACAAGTAACGTCTATCAGTGAACATGTAGTAGCCTAAAAGAAAAAAGATCAAATAGAATCGTCAGATCAGTAGTTAAATAGTATACAAATATATACTGAGATGAAAAGATCTGGTTAAAACTATGGGTCCCTAAGTGACTGCAAAAGTACTATTTGCTGAGGGGCGCAGCCCCACGTACGAATAGGAAATGATTAATATACAGACTTTCT
>JAOTQE010055934.1:0-19850 GCA_025631205.1 Nesometra sesokonis
GGAAACGGTGGGGTTTATGGTCGGGAAGGGGGCTGGTGTATGTACTTTTGAGAATACAAGGGAGAAGGTGGGGCTGCCCACTGGGTGCTGCTCCTCCTCCCAATTTCGCAACTCGTGCTTAATCAAGAATTTACAGTGACACTAACAAATAATAAAACTTAATAAAAATATCAACAACAATATATGCTAAAAAAAATTACTGATAATCGCATTTTACACAAAATTAAGCCTATTGATGATTATAAAATAATAATTATAAATAAGAATTAAAAATATAATACACCAAGTTACCACCCAAACCATAGTATGGGAAACGCATCCACTGCTAACTGAATTATGATAACTATGGAGATGATACACCAACCACATAAATTATAATGCCAATACTTATATTTTGTGTATTTTAACATAAATGAAACAATTTTATATTATGATTAAAATAGCTACCTTAATATTAATCATAGTTTTAGAAATATAACTTAATATATGTATTTTCAAATTATGTCACTTCACCATTGATCCTTTTGTTAGATTAATTCTACTTGATCGTTCAGCTTCAAACAAATTTCTGTTATATTTACCATGATATACTGAATAAATATGAATTAAATTGTCTTTAAATAACATTATGTTTTTTTAAATACCAACAAAGTAAGTACGCATACTTCAATGTCATTTTTCCTTCAATACTTGAACTATTCATTAAATTTTCATATCCGAGATCATTTAGTGAAACTGCCAGTATTTCAACAAAGGTACATAGCTGATCATTATATTTGCATCATTGTTAAACTATTTTAGGAACACAAGTCATGCCCATCATTTTGAAACAACTGTTCTTGCTAAATTATTTTAGGTACAAAGTTGTTGCCCATTTTGGCACCCTTGCTAAACTAAATTTATTTTTACAATAAACATTTGCATTGTATCTTGTTGCACTGAGTAGTAAAACAAAAACTAATAAATTAGACTTTCACTAAAATAAAAAAATATGGTGACTGAATCTACTCCAAAGTTAAAATGATAACACAGTAGTGATAATCACCAAAATAACCATAGTCTCAGAATGCTATTTATGGCACTTCAATTCTTATTAAAAATACATTGGACAAAATTATGATTAACTTAACTGTTTACCATGATGATGATGATGATGATAATATGTGACATTTATATAGCGCTTTTTGCCAAGGCCTATAAGCGATTCACAATTATTACCCCCAGTCTTTGGGACAAACACCTATGGAATACAATCCATTCCATAATGTTGCAACCGTAATCAGCGCATATGGCATTTGTTCCTTCCAGGTACCCACTTATGTTCCTGGGTGGAGAGAGGCAACGTGAATAAAGTGTTTTGCCTAGGAACACAGTCGACCAGAGTGAGCCTCGAAACACCAACCTTGTGATTGGAACTGCCTGCCTACCATGCTGGGGAGAACATATTATACTCATAAACTAATTTGGTTTGATAAAATGACAATGTCTACAGATCTTGTTACTCAACAAAGCAGATGAACGTTTACAATAGTTAAAATAACAATCTCTATGGTTTAGTTTATAAACTAATAGTAAATAACTGTTGCCACTATTCAAGTGCCTTGTGTCTAGGAGTAGATACAGCCACTGTTAAATTAATAAAAAAAAATTATGTAGCTCCTATGTAGAGCTCTGAAGGTACCCATCTGATTAATACAATAAGTAATGCCTCTTTTTTTGCAAGGCATCTTTCTTCACAAGTAAGCAGTTTTTACAAATATTTTTGAGTCGGTGAGGTTTGGGCAACAAAAATATAATTTTTAGGTCTTGCTGTACAAGGTAGTATTGGTTTCCATTCTAAATTAAGTTCTTACACTATTATTACTACTTGTAATGGTAATTTGTAAAAACTGCTAATACAATATTAACATAGTACCTGGCGTCATGCCATAAGTTAAATACGGAATATCAATTATTTTTTTTACAATGCAATATTTATGATAAAACTAAATGTTTTATTTTGCTAACAATAACTAGATTAAATATTTTTTAAGAAAACAGGAATCTAAATTTTGTGTGTAAGCTGATTTAAGGATTTGGGCCTAAAGGGCAGAATCCTTTTACGCGTTGCGTTTGCGGCTCCGTTTGCGGTTGCGGCACGGTTCAATCAAGTCAATGGTTTTAAGCGAAAGTAATTCCATTAGTACGGTTGCATTTGCGTGTGTCATCAGGAATCGCATGCGCTTATTTTCAATCGCTACACGGAGCGAATCATCCGGTTTCAAACAAATTTTCCGTACGGTAACTTGAATAACAACCTCTTATAGGCATGCGCCAATGCAATTTTTCTGAAATTAGTAACACACGTGTATTCATTCTGGTATTAAAATACGTGCACGTCTTTTGTATGGGGTATATTTTGTCTTAAAACATCAACGGAGGAGTGGAGTTTGTAACACAAAACCATTAGGCCTATTGCTAATTCTTCCTCTTCCAAAAGTAGATGCTACTGCAATATCCATGTTAACTTTATGGTGACCGCATATCAAAACGCTTGTAAAAACGCACAAATGGAATCACACAAAACGCAATCACAAACCGCAGCCGCAAACGAAGCCGCAAACGTAACGCGTAAATGGATTCTGCCCTTAAAATATAAAAATCTTTGTTGCCCGAACACAGTATTTTTAATATTTTTGATTGGAATTTTTTAGTAGACTCATGCTCCTGCATTTTCTTGTATTCCCATAGTCTTTTGTGGATAACTTTATACATTTGTTACAATTTTTAGGTTATGTTATGTTTTCTTAAAATATTTGGGAAAATTACTGTTACTTAGGCAAAATTTTTAAAATAAGAAAAATTTTAACAAAAAATGACCAACATCGATTTTTCAAGATTTTGGGTTGGTTGGTCTTGGGCAGCAAAGTTTATTTTAGGCCTTATTATTATTCACTTTGTATTAAATCACCTTATACTAGTAAAGAACACTATTTTTGAGTTATATTTTAATGTAAACAAAAGAAAAAAAAACAGTATTTACCTATTACAGAATAATCTAACATTACCCTCTGAATGAATAGTTATGTTTTGTTATAATGTCATTAATCCTCAAGGAATGTCATTATAAACATTTTAATAATGCCCCAAAAGACAAAAAGATTGTCAACAAAAATAAATATATAAAAATAGATAATATACCATTGATGTTAATGATTTATTAAATTATTTTTTTTAATCATCAAAGTATCATATTAAAATTATCACACTGCAATTATTTATATTAAATTATATTTTTTAATTATTTTCCATATTTAGAATCCAAGAGGATGCTGCTGTACAACAGTTCCCCTTTCCACGACGCTCTCTGAAACCGACTTCATATATGCCATGTTTTCCTTTTCAGTACCCGATTTTAAGTAGGCCAAATTGCTGTTGACACGCACCGATGCTTCGTTTACAAACAACTTACAGAGCTTGGCTTCATAATCAGCACCTTCAATTCCATTTGTCAAAGATTTTGAAGACCTTAAACAGAAAAGAAAGGTACTTATTGTCACAGGTTAACAGTTGTTACTTTTGGATGTCTAATGTTGCCCTCCTCCTGGAAAGGGCATTATCTGCAAAAACTTTGTGACTAAATGAGCAAAACATTTTTAAGTTTTTTTTCATAACAAAAGTACAAATATGATCCACAATTTAGTCATGTATGTTTTGTAGAAGAATACCATCATCATTTGTTGTGGTAATTAGTCAATTAACAGGGACAGATCCAGCAGTTGGACAGATGGGGGATGGTGCCATGCTCCATGCTGAATTGGTGTTTATACAATCTGGTGGCTTCCCCAGGACATTTAATTTTTCAAAGAAAGTATTTGAGGAGCAATGTCCACAAATAATTAATTGCAAACAATATTTTGTTAAGGTTCAAATAATATTATCCCAAGCCAAATGGGGGGAGGTGGGGGTGCAGTGGGGCTGAAATGGGTGCCTTGCAGATAATGCCTTTTTCTAGGAGTGCAGAATGAAGGTGCATGGTAAATGCGAGAAGTCTGGAGCCTTATAGGAAGGTAACTACAACCACACAGGATAACAGCAGCACCAATTTTGTGCTCATGCTTGTGCTTTATATACTTTTTTTACTTTTGGTGGAGAGAGGCAACATTAATAAAGTGTCTTGATTTGATTTGATTTATTCAGTTGTGTGAAACACCAAGGATAGCCCATGAAAGTCTTAAGGAGACTTATTTCCAGTTGGGTGGTGATTGGGAAATACACTGGAAGACAATCTCGTACTCAGAGTATACCGCATTCTTTAAGGTGCACATGTGCCATATTGTACATGGGATCAATGGCTTAACGTCTCATCCGAAACATGGTGCACCGATAACTCAAGGAGAGTGGCATGGTGTTCGATCAAACCGGGAACCAGCGAGTCTCCACGGTTCAACGTACAACACAGTGATTTCCACCAGCTAAACCAACTTTGCTAAATGTCACTATGTTCAAAATTATACACTGATCTGAGAAAGACTCAAACTCTCAACATGAAAATCCAAAATGTGAAGATTGCACTAGCTGTTTTCCTGTTGATCGTTATTCCAAAAAACGGCGATTTGAAATGGCGTTTTCAATTGTAAATTTTAAAAAATGACGAGTTTTACAACGATCGACAGGAAAAGGGGTCACTTTCGACGTTCAAAAAATTTTGATGATTTGGATCGTCAAAGTTAAATCGAGTTCAACTTTGACGATTTGGATTGTTAAATTTGGGAGCCCGCGAGGCAACGTTGTCCGCAGCAAGAATTTACATGTTTTAGGCACAGAAATAAATCATACATTTTGTTTATTTATTAAATTTTTGAGAGTTGTAACTTGCTTATATATACAATTATCTAACTAATATACAAAAATTGCAGTTGAAAAGTTTGTTAAATTTGTTGTATTGCGATTTTAATTCGTCGCGATGGCATATGAATTATGTTGTGCACAGAGTAGTGAATAGTGGAAATATAGCGGTCCAGCGTGATTTGAATGTTATCGTTAATTTTTTAACTTTTCTATAACGATTCAAAACGCTGTTTCCAATCGGTGATTTTGGAATAACGATCGACAGGAAATCAGGCTTAAGATGTCAGGAACATTATATCATATCAAGTGGGTGCACACATGTGTGCTCACAATTTTAATTGAAAACATACCTCACAACTGTCATGTGTCCTGCTATGGCTACATTGCATGTCGCCACCTACAGTATGGATGGAGAATTGCAAACTCATCTATTGTCTTGCATGGTAACTAAGCATGAGATGTAAACACTAAAAACTGCACCCTCTTTTGTTTAGGGATATTTTCCTTTTAGTTACCAAGATAATTAAAATATTATAGTGCCCTCTTTTGGTCTTGTTGATTTAAAAAACATGTAGTGGTGGTTAACATTTTAATACTTTAAAATACTTACTTTGAAAGAGAGGCAACCATTCCGTAGATGTCAATTGCAGCTTCTGCCAACCTCCACAGCAGAAATTGTTGATCAACGATTTTCTTGCCATGCTTAATCAGGAGATCTTCCACAGAGAACCCAAAGTCTTCAATTGCTTTAGCAGTCTTACTGGCTGAGTCCTTCATACTAGGATGCGCATACTGGTCCAGCGAGGGCGCTGAACTCACTCCAACCATTCTAGAATTCAATCAAGTTATATATTATAAAGTATCTTAGACATTTTAGTCACATTTAAATGTTTTGGCAGCTAGCAAACAAATATTTGCAGACATTTACATAAAAAACATAATACATAAAATCATAAATTAAATTGTGTAATAGGTTTACCTCTTTTTAAAATATACTTTTAATGAGTAGAGAATATGTTCTACTTTACTAGCATATGATCCTCTTGACAAGTCTATCATAATGCAACAGCAGACAGATGTTGCATTGTGATTGATGAGGGAATGGCCAAACAATTCACAGTTTCAAATACTGGTAAAATGGTGGCATCAAGGGTTGCTGCACATAGAATGTGAAAAGATGTGCTGATCCACCACCTCATGCTTTCCTAGCTGGACCATGCAGGAAGAGGACACATGGAGAACTATTTTTGCAATAATACACCACTCTCATAAAAAATTAGATATGGTTATATATTTGTTAAAGGAAGGCAGAAGGTTCTAGTTCTGCTTCAATAACGATTCTATTGTTATTGTCAGGATCATCATCATCTTTTTTTCTTCTTTCATTCTGTCAATTTTGTGAAGAGCTTATATCAAATTCTCAACAAGCTCTTAACATGAAATTTTCTGGGATCATAATCTTTGAAGAGGAATGGGCTGAATAGGATTTATTTAATAAAACTACATGGTTTCTAGAAATCTGAGAAGCCATTTGTTTTGAAAATGAACTGAAATATCGGACATAGTACGTAAGTTTGGCCCTCTATCAGCCGACATTCTCATAAGCGAACATCTCCCGTACGCGAGCACTTTTCCCGGCCCTAGTTGTCTGCTTACGAGAGGTTCAACTGTGACTAAGCATTATGCTGCATCAATATGGCAAAAGATGCTCATTGATAAAAAACAAAATTGCTCATGTTTTATTGTATTGATGCATGTGTAGTGTGTGCAAAGCCATAGTTCACAAGTCTCCAGGATTGTCCTAGAGTCTCCAGGAATTTTTATCTTCTGGGGCCACAGAATTATCTAAAATTCTCCAGGAATTTAGATTTCTCCAAGTTTTATGAAAGCTTCACAATTAAAACATAAATAAGCTTTTGCTTTCAAAATATTTCCTAATAAGATGCATGTTTTCCCCAAACAAAACTCAGTGACAGACTGACACATTAACAATTGCAGATAAAGCACCTTGCTGAAGGACACAAACAAGGACCAAACTTTTACCTCTTGGCTCTCTTGTTGACTGTGTCCATAATGGTTCCAAGGTTACCTGCTGGATTCTTAAATGCCTTTTGTAACTCTTTCAAATGATTTCCAGCATTCTATATAAGAAAAAATTAAAATAAAATACAATATTAGTATTTATCTTAAAATATTACTATATTGCCACACTTCACTGGGGCAGATTTGGGTTGGGGAAGGGGTGAGCGCATCTGGCTTGCTCCCCCAATATCTAATATTAATATTCCCAAAGTAAGGCTGCATCCCACTTATATTATGTGCAACAATGTCAAACTTGAAATGGACAACACACCCACACCAGTTGGAACTAATGTGCCCATCCCCTTTTTTAGCTGAATCCTGGATCTGTCCAATTTTGTTCAGTTTTCTAAAAGGTTTAGTTTTGATTTCATGAGTTTTACATTATAAAAAAGGTACGGTTCAGCTCCAAATTTGGTTATCAAGGTGGTCAGTTTTCAGGAGAATTGCCTGTTGTATATGCTAGGTCCTACCACAAAATGAGTCTCATGGCAGAAAAACCAAAAATTGAGTTATGGTATTTAAAAATAGAGCATAATATATGCTGTAATCTACAATACAATTCAGTAATCTGCCATTCATTGGATAAATGAGCGACTGTCTCTAATAAATAAATATTATTAATAATATTTCGTTCGGTTGAACTGGGTGAATTAGAACGAAATAAAGTTCTCAATATGCAAGATCACTCCGCAGTGCAGAGGTGAACAGGTGTTTGCAGGCAGTGTATAAAAGGCTTGAACAAGATTGTACTGTTATCTGCGTGCCGACAGACGTTAATTGTTGTAATGTAAATTTACTAGGCCTATTTTTGTTTTATTTGCTATGTACTTAAAATTGGAAAGGAAAGGATGGTGTATAGTAGGTACTGGGTGGTTCTGAACCAATCATAACTGCTTGGGGTGAGATAGTATTGACTTCGGCCAAGACTACATTCTCTATTTTCCCTGCAGGGTTTTTCCGAGTTTTGGTAGCGGTCTACTATCACTGATTGTGTTCAATGTCCTGAAGTGTTAAGTGGTTGACGTTATGTATTAATATAGCATAAAATACTGTATGTAATAATACTGTATGTATAATACTAATAATGTAATGTGGTCTAAGGTCATTGATGAGCAATAAACTGTACGGTCTGTTGGTGGCCTACCCTGTACGGTCTGTTGGTGGCTTACCCATTTTGTTAACAGGGTGATGTCTTGTTATTGAGAAAGCATTTAATACTTCAAATGCAAATATCTTTGGATCTACTTGAAGCTCAGTATATAGCTTAAATTTTCTTGAAGTCCAACAATAACTACATTTTTAGGTCCGCGCGAAGCGGACCTTAGGTTCTCACTCTTTTCTTCTTGTTGTTGGGGTTGATGGTGTTGTTGTGACCACAACTTTAAAAGCGTCCAGCGTCGCCAGTTTTGAACGGACATGCATGGAATTTTGTACACGAATATTACAGATCATTTCCAACAAACGTTCATTGCCCTTTTTAAAGTTTTTTTTAAACAATAACCTTAGAACGTAAAATCATGCAATGTGGTCTAATAGTTGTCCCACCACAGTAGGGTCTGGCTATTTTGTTTTGTTTTCTTTTTTGATTTTTTTTTGGGCAAAATCTACTAAAAACCTTAGAACGTTAAATCCATGCAACCTGGCCTACTAGCGCTTGAGAAATTAATAATGGAAGAATTCTTTTACTCCCCAAAATCGCAGTGGAAGCGCGGACCTCGTGAGCGATCGCTCATTATGTTACAACCATTTGACCCATTTTATAGTGAGACCTGACAAATACAATTTAGATACCTGCAGACCGGTGAGTGAAATGAACAACCGCAAGATATCATTGGTTCCTTCAAAGATACGGAAAATCCTCAAATCACGCATCACACGCTCTAGACCACTTTCCTGTAAAAGAAACTCTTGACAGTAAAGCCATTTCTTTTCTTTTTAAACAAAATAATTCAAAAGCCATGTGAAACATATTTTAAAATTAATATTCTTTTAAAATGAGCTTCTTTTTTAAATATATGTTTTGAAACCCATTTATTACACTCCGGGTGGTCGCATGTTATATCTATTTTAAATGATAACAATGTAGCCTCCTTTAATAATAACAATAATTAATAATAATAATTATAAGATTTATATAGCGCCTTACATAATAAAGTCTCGAGGTGCTGTGGACCAGATGGTACACATTCATAAGAATTTCTACGCCCCCTAAGGGTCCCGTCATGTCTTAGCTGCCCGAAAACAGGCGCTACATTCTTCTATCCACATAGCAGGGGATGTATGGACCAGTAAACCGGGGTAACCCCCTACTCATCTCGAAAGATGTACTGGGTTCTTTATAGTGCACATGAGTCGTATGTGTACACTGGGCCTACAGTTTATAGTCCTTATCCGAGAAGACTTGTTCCACCACCAGAACCATGGTGCGAGTGGGCCTCAGACCCATGCTGTTGTTTTTGCATTGGCTCATGGTTTCCCTGCCTTAACCGCACGGGCATACAACTCGCACAAAAGAAAAACATACCTCCAGAATACGGTCTAACGTAACAGACACAATTATAAACAAATCAGAACGCTTTTAATGATAAATCGTTACTTATAACTGCATTATTTTTTTAATTAATTTGAAACCATACTTGCGGCGTTTTTTGTAAAACACTATTTCTTGTAAATTTATGAAAAAAAAGACAATTGAAAAAAATGGTAAGAGCACTAAATAGATACTTCCAATACTTCAATCTTCCTTACCCTCATGTATCCCATACCAGCACATATTTGAATTGCCTCATCAGCAACAAACCAGGCAGCTTCCTATTGCGAAACAAAGTAAATATTTATTAATTTAGCTACCTTTTATTGCAATTTACATACTATGATCATATGTTACTCTGAGACTAGACAAGTTACAACATCTAACAGAGAAAAAAAATGTAGCAGGGCCAAGCAATAGGAGGTATAAGTTGAAAATTTGAAAATTTAGTTATATTAGATTATGAAACTACACTTTATTATCTTTTACATGCAAAAAAAATCAGTTAATATGAACACTTAAATTTTGAACAGTTAAAATGCAAGTTTTGAAAAGTCTACATTTGAAAATTGCATATGCTAGGAGTCCACTGGGCCAGTTGGTGCCAGTTCGCGCCAATGCAATTTGCTGTGGCGCCTAGTGTCGCCAATAAGGTGCCTAGTGGCATTTGAAATTTTCGTCGCGCCACTTGCATCAAGCAATCGGCTCGAAGTGTCCACCAAGTGGCACCAAATGTCACAAACAATCCACCTATTGGAATCCACTGGAATGCAATGGCGCGCGCAAAGTTGCGCCAATGAGATTCTGTGCCACGTGACACCGCTACACGCCAAATAATTCCCAAAGAGGCGAATAGTCCGTGTAAAAGGGCTCCAAATTAACAGTGGCGCGAGCCAAACGGCACCTGATTGGTGACTATTTCGCGCAAAATACCACTTGGTTTCCGCCACTCGGCACCACTTGCCGCCTATAAAAACAACACTGCATCGCGGGACTTTCTCACACAACTTACAGTAGTCGACTCGACAACACCTATGTAGATGCAGTTTTTTCTTCACAATTTCTACAAGATTTCACAAAATTTTCAAAGATGACCCCAACTTCCACTTGTCATTCTCCCTCAGCTCATTCATGAGGGTATGGTACTGTCCACGTTCGGTCATCAGCTGTTGTCCAAACCACCATTTGTGCTTCCTTTTCTTCTTACAAGCTCTTCTTCTTCTGGATTGGCCACCATAAGTTGACAGGCAGTGGCCACATCATCATCTCTCTTGATTTTCTGATGGAGCATCTTCATCACTCAAACATCATCAAAAGTCTTGTAAATGTCGAAATTTTAAATATTTAGTAGAGATTTTGTTCATAGAGCAGCTGAGGTTTTGAACCAGGTAGTCGATGGCCGATATTCGGCAAGTAGCGTAAAATAGCGGCAAGTTTAAACCTATTTTTTTACCTTTGGCACAAACTAATCACCAAGTGGCCCAAAGTAGCCGTCCATCGGCGCAAATGGTGGCAACATGGTGAAATTTGGAATCAAATGGCCGTGTAATGGCACAAACTGGTGCACCATTTTGAACCAAGAAAGGTGGCATTTGGCGCACACCATAAGACACACACAGTTTATTCCTACTTGGCGACACACATGCTGAGCGAACATTAATTCGGTGCCACAGTGAGCCACTACGCGCAAATCACATAATTTTTGGTGCGAACCGGCACCAACTGGCGCCGGTCCAGTGGACTCCTAGCATTATCAGTATACTGCGATTAAACAAGATCATTTTAAATTGCATTTTGTTAACATTTATCAAAAATCTGAAAATGGTTCATGTAGCATAAAAGCTGAATGTTTAAACTTTGAAATTTAAAAAGAAACGAAAAAACAAATTACTACTTTTTGTGTTTATGCCTATTATAGAAAACTAGCGTTATAACTACAGTCTTTGGCTTGGAGTTATCTTTACGAATTATCCTGTCTTGGCTTGGAATTCTCTGTGACTTAGCCCTCCTTTGGGTTGGTTTTGCCACATACAGTTATTTATAACCCTCTTGCACATTCCCCAAAATACAAGCATTAATTGTAGATGGCAGTTGGATAAAAACTGTTGCAGAACATATTTGTGCAAGAAATAATTGACTGGTATTATGTTACCAACTATGTAACACCTCAACAACACTATGAAGCAAAATAGATTGCATTTTCTTGTGATAACAACTTATCACAAATTGATTCAACAGAAGTCTGCTCTCTTCTGGATGTTATGTACATGGCTAACAACATTGAGTTCACACTTATCTAGTAGTTCCATTGAACCACAAAATGAGTTAAATGAGAATGATACCACTTTCACACAACCAAACAAAACTCCTGAGTTTGGAGACAATGGGGGAATCAACTTCCGAGTGTGAACTCCACAAAGTCGGTATTCAAAATACCAGAGTTCAACATATGGATGTACTCTGCTCTTTCTCCAGAGATAAAACTGTACCGTGGTCACAATGCGAAAGGGTCTGATTTCGAACGCCAGTGTTTTCAGCACATAAAATATGTAAAAATTTGCTGTGCGCAAGATATACACATACTGGGCTACTTTCATTACCTTGCAATTGAGCATACAACACCTAATAATATTTTCTATAATATTTTTTTGTTTGAATACTCACGGATGCATAAATTTTGCTGATAGCAGCCTCGATCTGGAACTCGGTTGAACCAGCATCCATATTGGCACAGAGCATGTACGCCATGCATTCACTAACATACTGCTGCATGGCCATGCGGGCTATCTTCTCCTGGATCACGCCATACTTGTGGATGTAATCTCCAAACTGTTTCCTGTTCGCAGCATGGTCCACCTGAAACATGTTTTTATTTATTAGCATAAAACCTCAAAAAGAAGCCTAGTGGGCATATTCTTGGAAAGAAGCATCTCAAAAATAAGCTGCCACCTTAAGCTTGTAAAATTAATCCAGAAAAGAAGTCCATCCCAAAAAGAAGGTCATGAGTTTCTTTTTGAGATAGCATTCTAGTAGGTTCACTTTAATACAGATTCACAAAATACACAGGCAACATTTAGACAAGAATCTATATTACTGCAAAAATATTAACCCTGTTGATCTAATGATTTTTAGACAATATTCTATTAAAAAATATACCTTCGGCATTATTTATCTGTTTATACTAGCAGTTTCAAACATTAAAAAGTAGAAGTCCATTTTGAAAATAACCTCACTCAAGGGTCATCTTTACAAAATTTTGGGGTGTTATTTTATTCTGTGGACGAGAGGACAATGGGAATCTCAGCAGGCTTCAAACTAGTTTATGACTCCAGGTTTTGCTAATTGCAGAGAGGTCTCCGCAAAGTCTCCTGAAAATTACAGAGTCTCTGAAGAGTCACAAGAAATTTAAGCATGCTCATTTTGTTTTAATACTTTTCCAGTCTCTGTGAAGACTCTGCTATATCCCTCAGATGTCTACATCAGTTGCGTCTCAGCGATGTCTCAGAAACCTACCTAAATTCTACATTAGGTATGCAAATGATATCATAAACAATAAAATAGAAATGTATACTTATCCACAACTATACATTTCATTAGATGGAATTTTAATCATTATATGTAGTTTTTAAAGGTAAATGAAGCAAAGAATGATTATGTTTTGACTGTTATTATAAAAATGACTTGAACTAAGCTAAGAACTATATAATGTGCAAAATAGTTTTGCTTAAATGAGAAATGAAATATTTCAATTGCTGTGGATCCAAGTTGTAAAGCCAAATTACATTATTATGGACAGGACTATGGTGTACTACAATACATGATCAAAATGTAAGGCATCAAAAGGAAGGTCTTATAATAAGGAACGCACACGCCAAATTTCAAAGCCCTACCTCTGACGATGCAATGGCTATGGTGAAGGTTAACGTTGATAACAGACAGACAAACAAAATGACAGATGTACAGGACAAATACAATATGCCCTGGCAACCTTCGATTCGTGGGACATAAAAACTATTAGTATAAGTTTTTTATATGTAGTTTAAAAATGGCATTTATTAAATGGTTCTATAAATTATGACAAAAAGCACTTAGTCCCTTCTTCCTTGCAAAACATTTTGAGGGCCGGGTGTCACTGAGCTGATATCATGAAGCAGGATTAATATGGAAAAATATAGCTCAGAAGTAAGGGTGTGATCTACAGAGTTTGTGCCAATATAAACAACACCGCCATCTAAGTTTCGTAGTGAGATTTAGTTTATACAGTAAACTTGATATGGCCATTTTGTAATTGTGAGTAATTACGTGCTGTTGCATGTAAATGAAATTTATAACAAAAAAGATTTGAAATCAAGAATGGTAAGCAATGCAAATGAATAGTATGACTTTAGCTATGGTTCCATATGATAGCAGATCAGTGTTTAAGCTGTCACTAGCCGAATCACCAAATCTTATGCCAAAATTGAATCAGGCTAAATGTTTTAATTCCAGATTAGCCAAATAACTAATGAATTTTAAACTCACTGTATATATAGTATTATAGGTTTTTGCTTATCAAAGTTGAATTTGGCTAATTAATTGCAAGATAAATTAGCCAAATTGCTAAACAAATTTGTTCTCCAGCTTAAAACCTGGCAAATGTGAATAAAAATATATTTGTTTCTAAATTTTATGTACGAAATGTTTTTGATTATGAGATATACATCTTTAAACGTACCAAACATGCAAGAATTGTAGCTATGATTTCGTATGATAGCAAATCAGTGTTTAAGCTGTCACTAGCTGAATCACCAAATCTTATGCCAAAATTTAATCAGGCTAAACGTTTTAATTCCAGATTAGCCAACTAATTAATTTTAAACTGAATATTGCCAGCTTTTTGCTTATCAAACCTGAATTTGGCTAATGAATTGAAAGCTAAATTAGCCAACTTGCTAACCAAATATATTATTTTTTCAGCTTAAACTCAAAATGCAAACTTTGCAAATGCAAAATAAAAAAAAATGTTATGTATGAAATGTTTTAGATTATGAGATATAAATCTTTAAACATACCAAACAAGCATGCAAGAATGTTTATAAAGCATTGCTGAAGAAAAAGAAACTAATATTTGTAAATACTGTAGCGTTACAAGATGCATGAATGCTATTTTTATCTACTAAAAATTACAATTAGTAATACAATAACATTATTAATTAATAATTATAATTAGTAATACCTGTAGAATAGAATATTGAAAGCTATTTAAAATTATGTTATAACACAGAGAGGTACTTTTGCTAAGCAAAGGAAAAGGGGGCCCAACCACTTACAAAACCTGATGGAAGTTTATTTTAAGAAATTCTACCAAGCCTAATTTCAACCTTCCACCTACACTAAGCCTCTGAACAATACAATACTGTTTTAGTCATTTTAAATCCCACCCTTAAATGTGTATTGCCCACCCTAGGATTGAAGCTATTGAATATTAAGGTCTTTCAAATTTAGCAGCCAGTTTATATGGTGACAGCAAACTTTCATACATATAGATCGTAAATCTCAAAAAATGTCATTTGAAATGACGTCTTTGATCAATAATCCTAAAAACAATTTCCACAAGGACTTTCAGGAAAATGGGTCACTTTCGACATTAATCTCTGTGTTAAAAAGTTAATGATTTGAATCATTAAAATTAAAATCAATTTAACATAGAGGCAGCATTACCAATGGAAAGATTTTACAGGTTTTGTGCCTAGCAAGAATCAAACATTTAGCTTGTTTTTTCAGGAGTTGTAAGTTGATTAAGGATACAATTATCAAATACATACAAATTGTAGTCGGAAAGGTCTGCAAATTTTACCTTGTCACAAATCCATATGAATTTCATTGCACGTAATCAAGAGCAAAAATTTAGCATCCAGCATGGTATGACTTTTATCGCTAATTTTTTTTTGATAGCAGATCAGTGTTTAAGCTGTCACTAGCCGAATCACCAAATCTTATGCCAAAATTGAATCAGGCTAAATGTTTTAATTCCAGATTAGCCAAATAACTAATGAATTTTAAACTCACTGTATATATAGTATTATAGGTTTTTGCTTATCAAAGTTGAATTTGGCTAATTAATTGCAAGATAAATTAGCCAAATTGCTAAACAAATTTGTTCTCCAGCTTAAAACCTGGCAAATGTGAATAAAAATATATTTGTTTCTAAATTTTATGTACGAAATGTTTTTGATTATGAGATATACATCTTTAAACGTACCAAACATGCAAGAATTGTAGCTATGATTTCGTATGATAGCAAATCAGTGTTTAAGCTGTCACTAGCTGAATCACCAAATCTTATGCCAAAATTTAATCAGGCTAAACGTTTTAATTCCAGATTAGCCAACTAATTAATTTTAAACTGAATATTGCCAGCTTTTTGCTTATCAAACCTGAATTTGGCTAATGAATTGAAAGCTAAATTAGCCAACTTGCTAACCAAATATATTATTTTTTCAGCTTAAACTCAAAATGCAAACTTTGCAAATGCAAAATAAAAAAAAATGTTATGTATGAAATGTTTTAGATTATGAGATATAAATCTTTAAACATACCAAACAAGCATGCAAGAATGTTTATAAAGCATTGCTGAAGAAAAAGAAACTAATATTTGTAAATACTGTAGCGTTACAAGATGCATGAATGCTATTTTTATCTACTAAAAATTACAATTAGTAATACAATAACATTATTAATTAATAATTATAATTAGTAATACCTGTAGAATAGAATATTGAAAGCTATTTAAAATTATGTTATAACACAGAGAGGTACTTTTGCTAAGCAAAGGAAAAGGGGGCCCAACCACTTACAAAACCTGATGGAAGTTTATTTTAAGAAATTCTACCAAGCCTAATTTCAACCTTCCACCTACACTAAGCCTCTGAACAATACAATACTGTTTTAGTCATTTTAAATCCCACCCTTAAATGTGTATTGCCCACCCTAGGATTGAAGCTATTGAATATTAAGGTCTTTCAAATTTAGCAGCCAGTTTATATGGTGACAGCAAACTTTCATACATATAGATCGTAAATCTCAAAAAATGTCATTTGAAATGACGTCTTTGATCAATAATCCTAAAAACAATTTCCACAAGGACTTTCAGGAAAATGGGTCACTTTCGACATTAATCTCTGTGTTAAAAAGTTAATGATTTGAATCATTAAAATTAAAATCAATTTAACATAGAGGCAGCATTACCAATGGAAAGATTTTACAGGTTTTGTGCCTAGCAAGAATCAAACATTTAGCTTGTTTTTTCAGGAGTTGTAAGTTGATTAAGGATACAATTATCAAATACATACAAATTGTAGTCGGAAAGGTCTGCAAATTTTACCTTGTCACAAATCCATATGAATTTCATTGCACGTAATCAAGAGCAAAAATTTAGCATCCAGCATGGTATGACTTTTATCGCTAATTTTTTAACATTTTTATAAAGATTAAAATCACCATTTCAGATCAGTGTTTTTGGAATCACAATCGACAGAAAAACAGGCTTAACCCACTAGACCAGCTGGTCAGTCCCAACATTGTGTCCATGAAAGGTTTGAAAAAACTAACCTACGTTGAAGTTAGACCACCTTGAGCAGTAGGTCTACTCTAAATTTGTTTGCGGAGGCCGCCAACTTAAAATGACAGCACTAATGTGATATTAATTTGTACAAAATTACATTGTTCCCTTTTAATTGCAGTGGTGCCCATCAAAATCAAGATAAAAATGGTCTTGCCCCTATTAAGCTGAAATTTGAAGAATATATTTATTGAAAGATATTTTTATATTTTAGCTGGGCTAGCTTTGATGCCTAAATAATGTATTGACAGATATTTTTTATTTTAGCTGGACAAACATCTTTGCATACATGCCACTTACATACTGATTAAATAATTATGAAGTCACTGCAAATCACATTTTAAAAGAAGTCAATTCAAACAATAATATTAAATTGTAATTAATTATTTTGTAAACATACAGCTTTCTTGATGAGTCCCTTCATAGTACCAGACAACGCTGCCCCCATTCCAAATCTCCCGTTGTTTAAGATGTTCATTGCAACTTTGAAACCGCCTCCGACCTCTGAAATTAGAAAATTATTTTTATATTTTGATGTTATTGTTCTTAAATATTTTATTAGAGAATAATAAAAAGTTGGGCACTGTAATAATTTAAACCATAAGCTAATAATTATGAATAAGTATTGTCAAGTAGTATGGTGATAACCCAATCAAAATTCTTTGGGATATAAATCATAAAAAGCTTGATATTGCTGTAGTATTAAGAATTTAACTAGATACATTTGTTTGTCCAAATCTGATGTAAATATTGGTGAAACAATTTGCAAGTTATTTTCGGGTGAGACTAAATCCCACATTAAAAATAATAAAAATTACTACATTGTTCTCTTTCGTCCAACGGCTCAAAATCATACACATATGGGGCAAGGCATCGCAAAACCACGAAGTTGTTGCAAAGGAAATTATTGAGAAACAAGCAAATAAACAGGAATTATAAACATGTATAAAAGAAACTTGTTTTTTGTTTTATTCCATAACTTTAGTTATAGATGTCCGTGATAATTTACTCCTCATTTTAAGGCTTACAAGTGTAATATGGTTTCAATAGTACCTCAATTTTTCAATCTTGCAACAACTTAGTGGCTTTGCCATAACATACCCAATATTCATAAACCCAATCCAGTACAAGCGCAGAATTTAAAATTTGTACAGAAGTATTGATTTTTGCTTAGTTAAATTTTTGCTTTACTTTATATTTTTACCACAATGTATTTAAATATGAGATGTTATGGGAGGATAGACTTACCTCCCAAGATATTTTCTACTGGGATTTTCACATCCTCGAAGTAGACCTCAGCAGTGTTGGAACACTTGATACCCATCTTGTTTTCAGGAGGTCCACTAAATAAATGAACACGACAAAATTACTTACTTAGTATTACTACAGTAGGTATAAAGTTACAAGTGAAAGCTTGTTGCCTGCAGAGGAGTAAAAATGGGTACCTAGGCTGAACACCCATCTTGTTTGTAGACGGTCAAGCATGATAAATGAACATTACAAAATTACTTAATATTATTACTACAGTAGGTATAATATTAAGAGCAAAAGACTGCTGCCTGTACAGAAGTGAAAATAGGTACCTCATCTTGTTTTTCAGGATGTTCTCCATAAATACTGTAATATCACTAAATTACTTTTTATTAATATTAATGGCATAAAGTTAAGAGTGAAGGATTGTTGCCCGCACTAAGAAGTAGAGCCGAGTACCCCTGAAGGAACACTTCATACCATCTTGTTTACAAGAAGTCCACTATAAATTTTAGGGGGGTTGGGGGGGTTGTGGGGAGGGGGAAATGTTTCCCTGTGACCCCCTTGGATCTGCACCTGACAAATATAAAGATAATACAGACAAAAGGTGATGGGCAAACCTTGAAACTCCTCCAAAACTTCTCTCAACGACGAATGCTGTGATCTTATCTGTCGTATTGCCATCAGCATCTGTGACTGGTGTCTGTGCAAACACAGTGAAGATCTCAGCAAGACCACCATTACTTATCCTGAAAAGAAATGACAAGAATGGTAAAGGTGCGACCTCAACAAGCGCACATCACCCATTTGTTATTGTTAAGGTGCGACTTTTTTATGTTTTTATTGTATGGTGTGGGGTGGGAGAGGGTGGTTTTTCATTCTTGTGGATGGAGGGAGAAGTAAAGTACACCCTTTTCCAAGCCTGAAGGCTCATAGGACTGGAGTTCATTTCTAGTTTCTGTAGCATGAAGCACATGAGAGTGGCACTCCCCCTGGATTGGACGCTAGTCCATCGCTGGTTACTCTAAGCAATTTGATGGTACCCATCATACAGCTGGGTAGACTGAAGTAATGCGAGTAAAGTGCATTGCCCAAACGCACAAGCAACTGGCATTGAGTCTTCAACTCTCAACGTCTCGGTTGGGATTCTGAACCGCAACCGCTATGCCAACTGCTCCCACTGGGGAGAGAGGTTAGTTTTAACTTCTAAGTATGTTTTACTATGGCAGTACCCATTTCTAATCCTGGGAAAAACATATGTAGACAAATCTTGTCTTGTCTACGGACAATTCTTTTACATGTCCAGCATCAGGCTAAAAAAATCAATCTCTTGAAAGAAAACAAATTATTATGAGATAACAAGTGTCGAAATAATGGATACAAATATCCAATATTTCTAGGAGTTCGCAATATACTTTTTTAATTTGAAATTAATCAGAAAACCCTTAGATTCAAGATTTTTATTGCTACTGAAGCCAGTTATGGGCTATTATCCGCTTAAAATTACAACAGAAATACTACACAAGACAATACATAACAATAAATAATGTGAAGGTG